>JAOQML010108707.1:0-37544 GCA_027568935.1 Erythroxylum urbanii
TGATATTTATGATGCCACATGATATATGAAAGTGATAAAGTTAGCACGCCATTTCCGTCGGGCACGTGTACAAATGTCTAACAGGCGTATATGTACGCATCAGATGGGAGTGGGGTGCTACAATGGTTGGTATCACAACATGGTTAGCATCCATAGGGATATATAGGAATGTTAAGCATGAAATATCATGAAAAATACAAATGGTAATTGAAGCTATTATCTATTATAGGTCATCTGCCATAGGTGATCAAGTGGGAAAACAATCAGCTAACCTAGGATCAGTAGGAGCCAGTAGCAAGTCGCCTGTGTCTCGACCTGAGGGAATGCCTCTTAGAATTCCTGAGAAAAGGGAGAGGAGGTACGACAAACTATAAAAGCAGGAGGCTATGGACTTGAAAGTACAGATCCTGCAGAGGCCGAAGGATGGCTAGAGAGGACAGGAGAGTCTTCAACCAGATGGATTATGAGTCAGACGAAAGGTTTGATTATGTTGTTTCTATGCTACAAGGCCTAGCTTACTAGTGGTGGAAAACTATTCCAAGCAGTACCAGCAGGCCTTGTTACTTGAGGTGGGAAGACTTTTTGAGAGTCTTCAAGGAGAACTATATACCTAAAGTCTACCTAGACAAAAAGATGAAGGAGTTTATGGATTTGAAGTTGGACAGTTTATCAGTAGCGGAGTATAAGATCAGATTCAACGAGCTAAGGGGATATATTACTGCCTTGATTCCCACTGAGGAAGACAAGTGCAAGAGATTCAAATACGGGCTGAATATGGAGATTCAAATGAGGTTAACCCTCTCTAACCTGAGCAGTTTTTCAAAACTATAGGCTTCCTCGATCCAAATTGAACAAATTTTGAATGACAGTCGGTCTGAGTATAAATCAGAGTCTAGACTAAAGAGGCTCAGTGAATCTCAGAGTGGTTCTGGCAGAAGGCTTAGCAAACGTCAATACCAGGTTTTTAGACTACCGACTAGATCAAGATAGTTAGGGTTCAAATAGAGGGGTATCTTTATATAGGCTAGTGGTGGAAAAGGTGTAGTATCGAGAGAGTTACTAAATTGTGAGCATTATAGGAAGAGACGCAATGATGAATGCTGGAAATTGATAGGAGCTTGCCGTCGATGTGGCTCACTTGACCATCAGATCAGGGATTGTCTATTATATATAGAGCACAGTCTGGTAGGAGAGGAGGAGTGGTAATGGAAACTATGGTCCAGCAGAGTCGAGCCAACGGGTCTGGATAAAGAGTCCGTGGTAGAGGTAAATGAGTTTTGGGAGTGTTGCTGGTAGGACTGAGGTGCAAAGCACCCAATCGCATTCTCAGGCCCGAGTATATGCTATGACCAGGCAAAAGGCTCAGGATTCTCTAGATGTCATTGCAGGTGTCCTATTTATATTTACTTCTGAGGTTTTTGCATTGCTAGATCCTTGATCTACATATTCCTTTATCATACTGCATATGACATCTAGGTTGCATTGTGATAGAGAACTATTTAAACATAGATTAGAGGTGAGTACACTAATAGGTAGTATGACAATAATAGGAGAAATCACAAGAGGTGTTTGATTCGAATTGATCAAATAGAATTGAGGCAGATTTGATTATACTACAATTAAGGGAGATAGATATTATTCTAGGCATAGATTGGCTTACTGCTCATAAGGCTATTATAAACTGCTACACTAAGGAGGTAATATTACAATCACCTAATCAGCCGAGAGTAGTATTTAGAGGTATTAGTCAGGCAATGCCAACTAGGCTGACCTCATTCCTGAGTGCCTTGAGATTGATGCAAGGAGGATGTGAGACTTATTTGGCCCACATCATTGATACTCGAATTGAGCAAAATGTGCAGGACATTCCTATGGTGAGGGAATTCCTGGATGTGTTTCCCGCTGAGTTATCTGGCTTACCTCCATATTGGGAAACATAGTTCACAATTGATCTGATTCTAAGTGCTACTCCTATATCCATTCCTCCATATAGGATGGTACTTGTGGAGTTGAAGGAGTTGAAGGCTCAGTTATAGGAGT
Source organism: Erythroxylum urbanii (assembly GCA_027568935.1). Taxonomy (NCBI): domain Eukaryota; kingdom Viridiplantae; phylum Streptophyta; class Magnoliopsida; order Malpighiales; family Erythroxylaceae; genus Erythroxylum; species Erythroxylum urbanii. The sequence continues at coordinate 2,041 of JAOQML010108707.1, forward strand.
TGCTGGAAAAGGATTTCATTAGACCCAGTGTATCATCCTGGGGAGCTCCAGTGTTATTTGTAAAGAAGAAAGATGGAATGTTTAGATTGTTCGTCGATTATAGGTAACTAAATCGGGTAACAATAAAGAACAAGTACTCGTTGCCTAGAATCAATGATTTACTTAATCAGTTGCAGGGAGCTCAAGTGCTCATTAAGTTAGACTTGAGATCTGGTACTATCAGTTGAAGATAGCCAAGGCTAATGTACCAAAGAGTGCTTTCAAGAGCAGGTACGGGCATTATGAGTTTTTAATAATGCCGTTTAGGTTGACTAGTGCCCCGGCTGTATTTATGGTGTTGATGAACAAGCTATTTCAGCCCTACCTGAATCGTTTTGTATAAGTGTTTAGTAATGTCATTTAGGTTGATTAATGCAGCTGCATTTATGGCATTGATGAATAAGGTGTTTCAGTCGTACCTGGATTGTTTTGTAATTATGTTTATAGATGATATCTTAGTGTATTCAAAGAGCAGAGAAGAACATGCTAAACACTTGAGAGTAATCCTACAAATTTTGAGGGAGAAACAGTTATATTCCAAATTCAGCAAATGTGAGTTTTGGCTGGATCAGGTACTATTTCTGGTTCACATAGTAAGTGGGCAAGGTATACAAGTGGATCCAAAGAAGATAGACGTAGTAATGAAGTGGGAGGCACCAAAGAATGTGTCTGAGATCCAGAGTTTTCTGGGATTAGCCAGATATTACCAGAGATTTGTTGAGGGGTTCTCATTGATCTCAACCCCTCTGACTAAACTTCTGCAGAAGAATGTGATTTTCAGATGGAATGATGATTGTCAGAGGAGTTTTGATGAGTTGAAACATTAGTTAACTACAGGACCGGTGTTGACTATTCCTCCAGGCGCATCAAGGATTGGGATGTGTGTTGATGCAGTATAGCAAGGTGATAGCCTATGCATCGAGACAATTAAGGTCTCACGAGATTAACTATCCAGTATATGACTTAGAGCTTGCAACAGTGGTCTTTGCTTTAAAGATATGGAGACATTACTTGTATGGAGAGACTTTTTAGATTTACACTGATCATAAAAGTTTGAGGTATCTGCTAAGTCATACGGAGTTAAATGTGAGACAGAGGAGATGGATTGACTTGTTAAGATTATGACTGGACAATTGAGTATCACCCTGGAAAAGCTAATATGGTGGCAGATGCATTAAGTAGGAAGTCGAATAAAAGTGCAGCTCATATTCAGTTACCGAGGTTACCGAGCCTGGTTCAATTGAGTGCTTTGAATGTGGAGTTAAATCTAGAGAAGAATGAAGCATTGATTGTTACACTGAGACTGAGGCCAATGTTACATAACAGAATCAAGAAAGTTCATAGTAAAGATCCCCGAAATGGTAAAGCTTATAGAGAAGTTGAAAGTGAATTTGGATTCTGAGTTTGAGCTGAGGGATGAAACATTGTGGTTGAAGCAAAGGTTATGTGTACCTTATTTTGATAATTTGAGGAGAGAAATTCTGGAGGAGGCGCATGTAGCAGCTTATGCTATGCATCCTGGCACCACCAAGATGTATAACATATCGAAGCATTATTTCTGGTGGCCAGTGAAGAAGAAATAAGTAGCTGACTATGTAGCTAAGTGCTTGACATGTCAGCAGATTAAGGCTGAACATCAGGCTCTAGTTGAGAAGCTTCATTCATTACCTATTCTGAAAAAGAAATGGGAATGAATTACCATGGATTTTGTGATGGGATTGCCAAAAACCCTGAAGAAACACGACGTTATATAGGTTATGGTGGATCGATGGACTAAGTCGACTCATTTCTTACCGATAAGAGAGAGTAACTCACTAGATTAGTTAGCTCAGAGGTATGTAGATGAGGTAGTTAGATTGTATAAGATTCCGGTGTCTATTATGTCGGATAAAAATCCCAGATTTACTTCGAGGTTTTGGAAGAGTCTACAGGCGACTATGGGTACAAAGTTGAACTTCAGTACTGCATTTTATCCTTAAACAGATGGACAGAGTGAAAGGACAATCAAGACTATTAAGGATATGCTTTGAGCATGTGTATTGGAGTTCCAAGGAGCTTAGGATCAGTATATAGCTCTGATTAAGTTTGCATATAATAACCACTATCATAGTAGTATCAGAATGGCACCGTATAAGGAATTGTATGGCAGAAGATGTTGATCACGTCTATATTGGGATGAAGAAGGTTTAAGAATGTTAGAAGCCCCAAAATTAATACAAAATATTGTGGATAAGGTGAAACTAATCAGAAGTAGAATTAAAGCAGCTCAAGATAGAAAGAAGAGCTATATGGATTAGCACCAAAGGGATATGGAATACAGTGTGGGAGACAAAGTACTTCTGAGAGTCTCGCTTTGGCGGGGAGTATTGAGATTTGGTAAGAAGGATAAGTTGAGCCCTAAGTATATTGGTCCTTATGAGATCCATAAAAGGATAGGACCATTGGCGTACAAATTAGCCTTACCGAGTGAGATGTCATAAATACATAATGTATTCCATGTGAGTATGCTCAGGAGGTATTGGTTAGATCCGATGAATGTGTTACCGACTCAGGAGGTCAAAATATCTACTAATCTAAGTTATGTTGAGGAACCGTTCAAGATAATGGGATATCAAATGAAACAGTTGAGAAACCGAGTAATTCCATTAGTGAAAGTCCTTTGAAAGAATCACTCGAGTGAGGAGACGACTTGGGAAATGGAGGAGCACATGAAGAGACAATATCCCCACTTGTTCAAACAATCAGGTAAGAATTTCGATGATGAAATTTCTTAAGGAGGGGAAAGTTGTAACATCCCGTTATCCCATATTAAGGGTTAGGACCTTAGAATATGGTACATGAGAGATTATTGAGAAGTTAGAAAGTGCATTTCATACTCATGCATAATATAACATACACTTAAATTCGAATATTAATTTTTGCACAATAAAATGATTGTATATGCGTTCATTGACATTTTTCGAGTATAATTGATTTATAAATGTGAATTTTGATCTGAATTGTGATTTTTATGTATTGAAAATTGAATTGGAGTGTATAGGTATTGATTTTGAAATTTTTGTGAAATTTAGAAAATTTTTGAAATTTTGGGTATTTTTAGACTAGAAAAAATGCCAAGTGGCAAGACAAATGATAAATAGAAATAGAATTAAGAGCCAATTGGTAGTGAAAATTTTTATTAATGACAAGTGGATTTAATGACATATGTCATTAAAATTAGGAGACAATTGGATTAGAAATTGGAGTTAAATGGACTAGTTAATAAAGGATCCTAATTCAAACCAATAGAGATTGGACATATGGCAAGTGACATGTGTCACTTGCCAAACCATGTCTTATCTCCCACATTTCTTTACTATTGAAAGACCAAATTAGTTGTTTGTATTTTGCTGTCTTTTCTCTCTTCATAATATTGTGGATAAATGGAAAGGTGAGAGAAAGATTAGCCTAATTCTTCTTCTAATAATCGACTCAACCTCTGATAAAAAAGATATACCTTGGCTATATTTCATCTCTTCAACAAGTTTAGTAATGAGTGTGTCACTTTCCAAAACATGTCTTATCTCCCACATTTCTTTACTATTGAAAGGCCAAATTAGTTGTTTGTATTTTGCTATCTTTTCTTCTCTTCGTAGCTTTCTTCTCCATCTCTTTTCTTATTTTTCTTCACTTCCACAACCTATAATCACCTCCATTAACGTAATCCTTGCTCTCACCTCCACTTGTTACCATCATCTTGCACCCTCTTTCATATCCTCACAAGATAACCCAACCTCTCACCTTGGAATGGTGATGTACGTGGGTTATCAACAAAGCTAGGGTTGGTGTGTTTTTGAAGGATTTGGAGCTACATCAAGTAATTTACATGTTGATCTTCATAAGTTAGTGTAAATGAGACATTATGATGAGTAATTTGAGGTTTTTTTTTAATATGAAATTATTTATGTGTTTTAACTTACGTGTAGATATGAATAATGAGATCATGCTTTAAATTGTAATGAGTTAATGTATTCATTAATTGTTTGATAAATGCTTCAATTATGATAATGAGTTATGGGATGTTTGAACTTGAAAAAGGAAGTTTGAAATATGATGATCTCTTGAATTTAGATGAATTAAGATGATATTTAGAAGTGAAATAAAGAATGAGAATTGGAGTTGAATATGTGCAGGAATTTGGAGTTGAAAGTGTATAAGAATATGTTCTGTTTTGATGTTTTTGATCAATCTTTGATTTTAATTTATGTGTGTATAATATTGAGCTTAAACGGAGTTATGAATGAAGAGGAAATGATGGTGTATTAAGCTAGAAAAGATAGACTAAGCAAAAGAGGTGAACTAGGATGAAAATGAGGATGAAGTGTGCTGGAATTTGTTAGTTGGAGTGCTTTTACTGGACAAACATTAGCATTTTGGCTACAACCTGATATGTGAATATCCAAATTAGATGGATTTTGATTAAAGTAAACTAGAAACATATGGCTACAATTTTCATAAAGGAATTGAATCTTAATTCTGTCCTTTTGGGTCTTGAAATTTAGCCTGAAGTTGAGTTCTTGAATAGGCTGCAGTACTACCCTTGACTGAAATTGTGTCCTGTTTTTTCAAATAAACTGTATTTATGTAGGCGGTCAAATAAAGTTTTTTTTAATAAAATTTGTAGCTTATTCTCTTATATTTTTATTGGTATAAAGTTTGTAATTTTTGGATATCGTAATTGAGAGATATGAGTTTTATAAGTTGGAGTGCACTAATTCTTCAATCATACACTAGCCAAAATTTTAAACGTGCACAGTTTATGGTATTTTGAGCATAACTCATGGAAACATGTTCCAAATTGAATGATTTTATTTTCCTTTGAAACTTAAGACATATAGGAACATTTTTTAGAAGAATCTATTACCTAAATACCTTATTTTCTATGTCAAACAGACCCAAAAATCTTTCTTTAAAAAAACTGGAAAAAACAAAATTGAAGGAAGTGGATGGTGAACTTTCAGTTCACTCATCCCTTAATTGTGGGAATTGATTAAACATCAAATATGCTTCTTTCATGTGTGGGTTAAAGTAGCAATTGGATAGGTACTTTCATGTGATGCAATTAGGCTTGAATGAGGCTTGAGTTGAGCCTAAAATTGATGCTTGAACAAAGGACAAAATGAGTGTTATGTTTAGGATGTTGATTGAGGATATAAATTTAGGAATGAATTATTATACATCAGGTGTTCAAATCTGGAAAATTGGAGATGATATAAGAATAAAAAGGGTCCTATGAAGACTAAAGTGATTCAAAAAGATTAATGATGTGTATTAAGTAAAGATGAATGATAAAATAGATGTTTTGTGATCTTTAATGCTTGAATAACTTTAGTGAATGATAGAATGATGAACTTAGAATAATACTGTTCAACTAAGCTATAAAATGTGAATGATCTTGAGATATGAATTTAGAAAATATATCCGGAATTGTCATTGAACATACATCATACATAACACATACATATGTGCATAAGTGGGTACTTTTATGATAGGTACAAAGAAGTAATGCGTAAATGTGTGATTGCATATTATAGGGGAACAACAGATCGAACACATCCAGACATTGTCGAGACATCTAGGTAATAAACTATTTGGAGTAAACTATGAGTAACCTAAGATGGTCTCACCTTGAATGTTTGTTTGTTAAATTATGAACTGAATTATTGTTTGTTTACATTTTGTATTGAATTATTATGTGAATGTGATTGTGTTGATTTCGAAAAATTGATTATCCGAGGAGTTCTATAGTCAGGACTGTAATGGAAGTGCTACTTGAATGTGAATATGACTGACTATTTATTCTCAACTTCGATGTTAAATGTCGCACTAAAAGTCCGATGACAATGTGAATAAGAAAGAGTGTGAATGTGACTGAATGAGTGTAATCATTGAATATGCACGATGCATTTCATTACATAACTGCATGAAACGTAAAGGCAATTGTGACTGTAGTTGCCAGTGAAAAAAAAGAGCTTAAAGCTGAGATTGTGATAAAAGCCAAAGGCTCACTAAGTAAAATGAGCCCTGTATCCACAACAGATAAAAGACAGTATTAATGAGCTCGGTATCCATAATGGATATGGGTCAGTGAAAAAGGCACTCAGTCACAATAATAAAATAAACAATTGTAACTCTCATGAACATTGCATACACATATGAATTACATGATCTGAATGATTGCAACTAAAATGTGAAATCAAATTGATCGAAAAATGTGAAAATATATGTACAAAGTGTTTTATGATGATACATAAGAAATTAAATGTTGTGAATTATGTGTTGTATGTATTGATGTGATATGTGTGATATGGGTAAACCGTCGAGGATGGTTACTCAACTAGGTTCGTAAAACTCATTAAAATTACACGTTGACTTTTCAGGTACGAGAGTGTCGACTTAGCTGATAATACCGTATAGAAGGAATCTAGTACAACTTTTTTGTAAACAACATGACTCAGAGGTCGATCAGCTGGGACTTAGGTTTTACATAAATTTGTGTCTATTTCCCATCTATGTAGCAGATTCTGTATACGAAGATGTGAACTCTGATTAGTTTTGAGGATGTACATAAATGGATGTTAATGTCAAGCTACAATGTATATATTGTTTATAAAATGAAATGAGGAATTTTTAGGTTTTAGAAATTGTGATATTTATTTTTTAATTTATAATGCCATGCGATATGTGAAAGTGATAAAGTTATCACGCCATTTCCGTCGGGCACGTGTATAGACATCTAAAGAGCATATGTGTACACATCGGATAGGAGTGGGGTGCTACATAAGTAAGAGTTTAAAAGAGAGTCCAAATTGTTCATAAAGAGACCCGATTGTTTAAGTGATAACTTCATGTCCTTTTTGCAAAATGGGTAGCGAAAAAGAAAAACAAAATCATAATGAAATTGACTAAAAATTTGATAGATGAAAAAGAAGTTCCCGAGAGATTTTGGGTAGAAGAAATTAATAACTTAGTATTTCTGTTAAATATGATTCCAAATAAATGATTTGAAGATAGAACAGCACTTGAAAAATAGTTCAACAAGTTGTTCTTGATTTTAGGATTGAAAGTCTTCGAAAGTTTATGTTATATGCACACATCCCTAAAGTGGAAAAAAAATCAAGCTCAATAGGCAGAGTGATATGGGAATCTTCTTAGGTTATAACCACTTAATCAAAGCCTATAAAGTGTAAAATATAATAGTTAAAGGATTCAAATTGGCATAGTTTTAATGGTGGATGAAATAGAAAAACTAAATTGGAAGAAGATAGAATTGTTGTAGTTGAAGGTTTTAAGGTTGACTTAGTACCTCTTATAGATGTTAAAGAAGCTTCTAAAGAAGAGAGTGACAGTGATGATATTGAAGTATTTATAAGAGGTATTAAACCCTTAGTAGATTCTAAGAGGTTACATAAAGAATGGACAAAAGCTATGAAAGAAAAGATGCAAAGGATTTAAACTTGGTTCTTATTTGACATAAAACCAATTTAGATGATACCTAGAGTAAAATGGTTATACAAAAGCAAGTTAAATCTTTTAATGGCTTAATTAATAAATATAAGGTTGAACTTGTAATGAATGTCTACCTATAATAATAAGGAGCAAATATTTAAAAGTTTTGTATAAGTTGTAAGACATGAAAGAATTAGACTACTTATTTTACTTAATACTCAAATCGTTGGAATTTATACCATTTTGATCCTAAGTCAACATTTGTAAATAGTCTCATCAAAGAAATTATATATGTAAAATAATCTAATGATTTTGTGATGGAAGGTTGGGCAATAAAGCAAGTCTTAAGTCTATAACATAACATATTGATGGTTACTTAGTATAAAGGGGGATGAGAAACGTAAAATTGGAAAAGCTAACTTGTACATATATCAAAAGATGGAAAAGATATGAAATTGGTAGTTTCATTATATATTGATGACTTATTGATGGTAGGAAATGATAAAAAACAAGTTGAAGTATTAAAACAAATATTTGAATCAGAATTGTAAATGTCTAACCTAGGAATTACATACTACTTCCTGAGAATGGAGGTTAAGCATTCTGATTAATATATCTACATTAATCAGTCCATGCATGTTGAATCAGTTATGAAAAGTTCAAATTAAAAGAAGACCTATTAATCAATCCATGCATGTTGAATCAATTCTGAAAAGTTCTAATTGAAATAAGGCCAAACATATAGCCTTTCTCTTATTATCAATGTGAAGTTTTGCAAAGAAGAAGAAAAAGAGAAGTACAATACAAGTGAGAACTCAAATCTTATAGGTAATTTGTTATACTTAACTTCCATTAAACCCAATCTTATCTATGTTACTTTCACATGTCAAATAAATAAATATTTCAAAAAAATATTTTTTAGGTCTTTGATTATTAGTAAAATTTTTTGTTATTTATTTGTCTTCATTAATAGATGTGTTAGGAAGTTATTGTTGCTTACTTTTCATGGCTAGTTATTGTCTTTATTTCCTTGTTTTGCAGAGGTGGTGATCTCTATCAAATATAATGTATTAGTTCTTCTATAATTATGAACACAAGTATGTTGAGTTTTTCTACAAATAAAAATAAGGTATTATTCTAGAAAATTTTGGATTCTCTTTACCACTAAAGGAGCTTATGTTGTATTTTAATAAAAATAGTTTGAAAATGAAGGAAAAAGAAACTTCTGAACATATTGCCAAAGTGTGTGATAGGGTGGAGAAGACATATGACTTGATTAGTTTCTAAGGAAACATCTCATTTACTAATTAAGCAAGTCTTCGGCGATTAAATGTTGTAATAAATTTTTAGCAATTTTTAGGATGCATTAGGAAGGAAAACAAACCATGTAAAGTAACATATTATGGCTACTTAAATAGAAAAATTATCTCAAAAGATGATAAGGTTGCATAATCAATCCCAATGAAAAAGTGTGGCTATTAGTAGCTATAATTAAAGTAAATTTGCAATTACTACTAAGTCTGAATCAAGAGAAAGTGTGAGTTGTATATTGCAATATCCTAAATTGGATTTTCCTTAATTTAATGGAGGAGATGACCTATTAGCTTAGATTTAATCACTATGAACATCTCTTTTTCCATCAGCAGACTTTGAAGGAGCACAAAGTTAATTTAGCCTCTTTTAATTTTGAAAAGGGATGCATAATTATGGTTTATTATATTGGAGAGGGACCGACCAAATTTGAGTTAAAAAAACTTTTCCCTTCATTTGTGATTTGGAATACTAACAAGAGCTAATAAATTGGGAGAGCTTTTAAAGCTTTATTAAACAAGGTTAATGAAAGATATTCAATAGTGATTTAAACAACTTTCAACTCGGGTAATGTCTTTATTAAGTAACCAAGAAGTAAAAATTTCTACAAGTACATTGTAAGATTATATAATAGTAGAAGTAGAGCTTCATCATCCAACGATATAAACACAACCATGAGCTTGGTTCGATTGTATAAGAAGAAGAGTTTTAGTCAACAATTTCCATCAGTGAAAATTATGTTCACTAAAAAGTGGTAATTCCGCTAGTAGTAGTTCTAAAATACTAGGGATGAGAAAAATGTTAGATGGTTATCAAAAACATAAATGGACAAACAATAAGCTAAAATTTGATACTTAAATTATAAAGAAAATTATATTACTAAACATTGCTACAAACAAATCTTTTAAATTAAACTTTGTGAGGATCAAGGTATATCCAATCAAGTTATTAATGAGATAGATATAAAGTTGGAGTTAGAGGTAAATGAACCTAAAGTTTCCTTACATTCCATTATAGGAGTTCAATTTACATAAACTATAAAACTTCAAAGTTTAGATAGCTCAAAACAATTTGGTGTATTAGTGGGATAACATACATAGTTTCTCAATTAATGACATTTTTTTAGCATTGGCCTTTTTACAGAGAGGCTTAAAATGTTATAGGTTTTATAGCAAATGGAGAAACATTTTGCAGCTTTGGAAATTATTAGAATGTACACATAATACTCAAGAGTTTTATATGGATTTCTATGTCTTTCCATTAATTAGGTTTGAGGTAGTTATAGGATATTGTAAAGCCTTCAATTTTATAAGATTTCTTGAAGATGATGATAATTTTTTCTATTAAACGTAGTAAAATAAAATTATAAGGGCTATAAAATCCTTTTTTAACTACAAATCCACTTTGCTTAACTAACTTAGTTAATATGGATGATTAAGCACATATTAACTAACTTAGTTAATATGGATTATTAACCATCCTTAACATCTCCTCCTTATTCTTAAAACCGTTAAATTATTTTTGAAGAAAGGATTAGACAAGTATCTATTTGGCCATACTATTACCCTCATATCCAAAAACATTATTGAGAAATAATTTATAAAAATAATATAATATAAATAAACAAATAATAAGAACAAAAGAATAAGATTTTGTTATTTTAGTATGCCTACATGCTCGATAGTAAAATTAACTAATTTCATTAGATTGATCATTGATTTGGATAATACTTTATATAATCCTTCTAAAGTTTAAAATCCACCAAAAATCATATTTCTAGATAAGGTTGTCCATTATAAATATAGTTATGTTTGTAGTATCTCATTATTTCTTCTTTATGTATATAAATAAGGAATATGATACATCCATGTCCTAGGCCATGCATTTCCTTGAAAAATCCTTTATGACACAAATATACATGTGTTCTAACCTATGCCTTCACCTCTACAATTTTAGATTAAAACATTCTTTAGAACATAATCATGTATCAAGTCATCTTCACCTAAATACTTATAAGAAATGCCTATTTTCTTTTTGATAAGATTGCTCACCAATTTATTGTAAATATACTCTTTATAGGTTGATTTATAATCTCTTTTAACACCTTGAGACATTAATCAAGTTTATGAAATGCTTGAATTTCTCCTTAGTAACTAACTTTATCAATATATTAGCTACATTCTCCAAATGTCAATATTTTCTAAAAATTTCTGTCTAGTTTAATTAACTCTTTAATATTGTGAAACCTCACATCTATATGCTTAGTCAATGGATGATATATATGATTCCTTACTAAGTAAATCACACTTTACTATCATAATAAATTTGAACTCCACCTAGATCAATGTCTACTTATTTTATTAGTTATATAAGCTATAATGACTCCTTAATAGCTTTAGCCACTATCATGTACTCTGCTTCAATGGTAGACAATACAACCATAGATTGTAATATTGATTTTCAATAAATAGGCACTCCTACAAAAGTTAAAACATACTGTGTAGTAGACCTTATGTTATCCAAATCTCCTAAATAGTCTTAATCACCTTATTGACTACAAAATGCAATTATATTGTTTATGATACCTTTTTAATGCCTGAATATCCACTTAGCTACTTCTTAATATTATTTTCTAGGTTTTGGTATGTACTTACTAACCTAAATAACAATATGAACAAAATTGGTGTAGGATAAACTATTAAATACATTAAAAATCCAACAACACTAGCGTTTGGTACCATAAACATATCATTAACCTCTATATTTATTATCAAACACTAATCTAGGAAATGCCTAAAGTGATTTACCAATGGAGTACTCATGTGGTTGGCTTTCATTATTCTAAATTTGTGCAATACCTTCTCAACAAAGTTATTTTGAGATAACTACAATTTTCTGAAAGTCACATCCCTCTTATCTCTATTTTTAGTATTTTCTTAATAACACATAAAACTTTCATGTCAAATTCCTTTTCTAACAATGTCTTCAGCTTGTTCATATCATGCATACTTTTTGCATCAATTAGCATATCATCCATATATAAAGGATCCATCATTAAGGCTCTTGATATATGCACAACAATCATACTTACATCTTTTATAGCCAATTTAAATCTTGTAGGATCTAAAATTTTATTCCATTATTGTGGTGATTGCTTCAACCTATAAAATAACTTCTTTAACTTACACATCGTATTCTCTTTTCTAGGTTAATTAATCCCTTTAAGCTACTCCATATAAATTTTCTCATCTTAATCACTACAAAAAGAAGTTTTTCTTCACATCCATATACTCTAACTTTATATCCAAACTACAAACTAACACCACTAAAAGAAATTATTATCATAATCAATAGCCTTCCACTATGTCTACCCTTTTGCTACAAGTCAAGCCTTAAAGTTTCCTCTTCTTTTTATGCTACTATTAACTTCTTATTATATACCCATTTGTAACTTATAAGCCTTTTATATTTAGGAAGCTACACAAGCTCTAAGTTTTTGTTTTTGTGCAAGGACTCTACCTCTTCTACCATGGGTTTCATCCTCCTATCCTTTTACCTAATATTCATAACCTCTTAAAAAGTAATTAGATCTCTATTTCTTATTATAAGTGCAAAGGATATTGAATCTTCTTAACCATATCAATTTGGTAGACAAATAGTACATCTCACTTTATTCTTAGCTATACTATATAGATACTCTTCTCTTAACATTTTTATATTTCCAGAACCAAAACTTGTAAGTTCTTTTAAGTCTAATCTAGGTTAATTTAATTCCAATTATACCACCTCAATACTAACCTCTGTTGATCCTAGTCAATTCTCTCTATATATTTGCTTTAATATATAGTACTCATCAAATACTACATCCTTACTAATCACCAACTTCCTTATATTTGGGTATCAAAACTTATATACCTTCACACCTTCAAGGCAGTTAATAAAGATATGCTTCTTTGACTTTAGATCAAGTTTAGATATCTCATCACTAGAGATATACATATAAGCAAGACAATCAAAGAATTTTAATATAGAGAAATCTACCTTATTTTTTATCCATATTTTCTCTACCGCTCTTCCTTCTTATAAAGTTTATGGTGATCTGTTAATTAAATAACATGCTATACTCAATAATTCCCCCTAAAAAATTAGGAAACATTACATTCGACCTTAAATATTTATCCCTTTTAATTATAGACATATTCATTCCCTTCAAAGCATCATTCTACTATAATGCTTTAAAGATTTTGTAATATCTCTGAATCTTATGCTCCTCGTATTTCTAAAATTATGGATCCATGTACTTAGTACCATTATCTGATTTTAGGTACTTAATTCCTTGTCTATCTAGTTCTCCATTTTAGCCTTCTATACCTTAAACTTTATAAGTACCTTATATTTATGCTTTGTAAAGTATATTCAGACTTTCCTTCAAAAATCATCAATGAATGTCACAAAAGTACTGAGATCCATATAATGATAACTCTTTATTAGGACCCTTTACATTAGTATACACGTAGTCTAGAATTCTTTTAGTTTTGTGCTTGCATGTCTTAAATGTCACCTTTGACTATTTACTAAACATATAAAAATTACAAAAATCTAACTTATAGTGTTTGAAACCCTTCAATAGGTTCATCATATAAAATTATATCATCCCTTTCCCTTCGATATGACCTAACAATGTATGCTATAATACATCACTTATCATCTAACTTCATTATAATAAACTTTTTATCTAAAATTGTGCTCCCTATCAAACTGCAAATGTTCGCTAGTCTTGACCCTTTCATCATAATCAATACACCCTTTACCAACTTGATATTGTCTTTGTCAGTTTTATAACTAAAACCATTCACATGTAAGGTGATGTGATGATTATATCCAAACTAAAACCATTGTAAAGATTACTAAGCAAATGCATATATTTTATTTAAAGTAAAAAATGGAATTAATAAGGAATTCAATATGTTATAGGGCAAAAAGATGATCACGATATACTTGATTACATGCACAAAGCAACATATTTAGGCTAATTAACAATCAAATAATAGAGAAGGCATGTATAAGATGGTCAAAGAGTAAAAGGCTCGGGTTGCAGGTTGGAACTATGTCATTGAGAATGATTAGTTCCTTAACCTCCTGGGGACTTCAACGATTAGTTTGCCCACAACTTTGTATTTAGCCTCAAATTGACATGAGTTTCTTTCCTTCCAGATGGATTGTATAGTCTGTCCAAGTGCCAATATGAAATCAGAAGTAAGAATAGATGAATGTGTTGTCAGCCATTGAATAGTGTGAGGAAGTGAGTTCATTGATATATTCCACCTGCGAAGGGACATTACACGATTCCATATTGTGATGGTTGTTGGGCATAAAAAAAAAAGGTGGTCATATGTTTCATCATGTAGTAAACAAAACAAGTAGGATTTGTTGATGATAAGGTAGGTTAGTCTATTATAAGTGCTTAGTTTGTTCTTAATGGAGAGCCAAAGAAGGAATGACATCATGGGGGGAGAGCTTTATGCCAGATGATTGAGAGCCAAGCCACCACAAGTTGCTTCTTTCTTAGCAGGCAGATAGTAAGGTTGTTTGACAATTGGTGGAGTGGTCGATCCTTCCAGAAATAAGTATCAAAGGTGAGGGGGTTGGGAGGATAAGAAGGCTATAGGTGGGAAAAGTTAGCAGGAAAATTCCAAAAGTTCCCACTAATGAATGAGTGGATCTTAATGGACGAGGGAAAAGGAAGGGAGCTTGTATCAATGGCTTGGGAATACTAGTATCGATCCCACAAAGACTACAAGTGATAGTTTTTTTGAAAACCTTCTGATCCATCTATTTATCTTGATTAAATGATTAACCTTACTTTCTTATACCAATAGAGCTACATTTTTTTCTCAAGACATACACCTTCATCCTTAAGTTGATTGATTGAAATCTTTTTCTAATCAGTTCCCTTAAAAATGTTTTAAACTTATTCTGTAAATTCCCATGATATTTTTAACTCTAACCTAAAATATTTATGTGATTTTATCTCTAAGATTCCATGGAATTCTTATTATTCACGCCAACATATATTTATATATATAATTTCTTAGTTACTTTATAAAAAATTAAAAGTTGAATCAAAACATTAGTATATTTCAATTCTAAACAATATAGAATCATGAATAATTTACAATAAAACTTGTCTTTCATTAAATCAAATAATCAATACAAAACAATAGCTTGGGTGTTTGTCCCATTTGAAGTTATCCCAACTTATTTTATACTAATATAAAAAAAACTAAAAACAATCAAGAAAGAGAATAAGATAAAAGAAAGCATTCTTATGAATTCTTAAAATCTTGATTTTCTTTTATTGAATCTTGATTGAATCCCCTTCTTTTTCTCTAAATTTGCTTCATTCTTGTGTCAAGATGCTCTAATCTAGCCATTTGTTACTATTCTCCCAATGTTCCCTTTCATTTAATTCCATATGATCCTTTTATTCTTATGTTTAAAACAGACCTGTACGAAGCCCGTATTCTTAACAAAATCCTAATTTTTGTAAACATCACTAACCTATACAAGTTCCAAATGCAAATCCTTTTGCATTCGTGTTGGCTTAGTAATTCCTCAATTGTGTTAAAGTCGTGTTCTAAATATAGGTCTATATTCAACTCGTGTTCATCCAAATTCATTCTAAAACTTTTATAACTTGACTCCTTCTTGCCAAGTTTGCTAGTTCTTCATTAATTGGGGAGCTAAAAAAAGGCCTGTAAATAAAATATAAGCCCTATTAAGTATTAAACCAAATAAATTCATCAAAGTTTAATCAAAATGCTCTCAAAATTATACTAAAAACATAGCCTAATTAGCACTTATCAAATTCCCCTACACTTAAGCATTTGATTGTCTTCAAGCAAATCAGTTTTATCACTCTTAGCTTAAATAGGTGGCAACATCGGGAAAGCATTTAACAAATCAATTACATCAAACAAGACTCCATAATTCATCAATTGCAAAGTTCATCAAATTGCTAGGGTTTTAGATACTTACAACAAGTCATAAATCAATTCAATTTAACATATAAGTGTAATTTTCGAATCTTTGGATGAATATATCTTAAAAGATGGCTGAAAAACATAAAATGAACACAAGGATTGATACATGGACAACTCACAGATTGTGTGATATAATAGAACAAATACAAAAAAGTAATATAGTGTAAAATATATTCGTATTCATTATCTTGTTCTTTGTTAATAACAAAATTAGAGAAGTATTGACGTACATAAACTAAGACCATAGATGCTAGGAGATTTCTCAGTTTGAATAAGATGTAAAATAAATTAGGAAGCAATAATAATGCCTCTATGATGCAATACATGGTAATTTTATAAAATTTTACTGAATAAAGTATATAAACATAAACTTAGGTAACGTTATATTATATATTGATAAAGACAAATGCTCTGCTCGTGAGAATATAGGCTTATTATCAAAAATCATAATTCCTTGTGTTCATGTTATTTGCTATACATATCATTCTTACTACATATTTCGTAGCAATACATCATTCCAAATTCTGCACTCATCGTTTACTTCTAAGACAAGAAAAAAAAATGGAAGAAAACAAGTAATTATTACTGGTTTTTTCCAGTGAACTTATACAAGTAAGGAGTTCATGGCCTAAACATTCTTCCAATGGTAAGCCCATTGAAAGCTATGAACTGAAAGATCAAATCAGATGCTTTGTCTGAAAAAAAAAGGCAGAAGAAAGTGGAGCAGAAGTATTATCTGAATTTTTCGATAAAAAATGTTAGTACACAAATATGCTTGTCCATGATCACGTACAAAGTTTATCTTTTCCATATTACCAGTTGAGAATGTTCAGAAAAGACACTCTAGCTTTGATCATCCGCCTAAAGAGGCCTTCAATGCCTTCCTCAAGATCTTGGAGGCAGGATTCGAAGTTTTTCAATTGGATTTTTGCATCTTCAACTTGGAAGTTGTCAGATTTGCTCGCTTTGCAGCTGATAAGAGATTCTAAAGCAGCATCCGCTTGCGCAAATTCATTATCTTCCTCGAGAGAAGCTACTCTTTTAAGATGCATCAGCCTGAGCAACAACCAGCTGCTTGATCTAGATTGTGGCTTTGATACAGAAATGAAGGACAGCAAAAGTTCCAACACGACAAGAGTGGTTTCTTCAACATCTCTTAACATACTAATTGTGTTGACAATCTCGGGAACTTCTTCAACTGAAGTGAAGGTGCAGTTGCTTATCATACCCTTCAAATTCTTTAAAGTCTTACGGATTGCCTTCTTCACCCCTTTCCTATCACTGAAGTATTGCCTGATCTCCGAGTCTAGGCCTTCCTGTCTTCTACGAATAACTGATTGAAGTCCAGTAATGGACTCTTTCGTTTGTGACAGTGCATCCTTCGCAGTGTTGCACACATCCAAAATCCTTAGAGATCCATCTAAAAACCCATCAATATATTTCTTATGGCGTTCCTGCACCAAGACTTTCTTGGTAGCAGGCAATAGTAGCAGGTCATCAACAGAATCGTACAATTCTTGTAAGCCACTTAGTTTCTGGCCTATTGATGTTGATGTGGAAGTGGCCTGTGAATCCTTTATTCTGCACATATGCTCATCAAGTTGTGAAATGACAGGATGTGGCCGAGAAGGCAAGCTGTTGGAGCGAGCATGGAGATGAATCTTGGGGGCAGCCATTTTTCTTTGTTAGAGAATAGAGAGAAGTGATTGAACTTTTCAATTTTGTTGATGTGAATTGCTTTGCTCCATTGGCCGATAGGCATCATATATATGAGGGTGAAGGAGACAAACGGAATCTCATCCTCATCACATACTAACAAGTGATAGCATGTTTCCCGATTAGATTAATACACGATGTCGGCAATGTTTGTGCCATGTCCCACGTCCACCAGTTTCTGCAAATCACTAAAGGTTCTATGATCTTTTTGTATCTTTTTGCAACATGTTGGTGGTGTTGATCCTAGTTCTTTAGTATGACAATAATTGTGCGAACATGCAAGTTTATGTATACTATCACCATGAATCTTCTTAAGAGAGACAACAAGCATCTTATCTCCTTGAAATAATGCATTCTCAATGATGTATCTGCCGTGTCTCTTCCCTACCAGCTATCCAACTTACCCTCAAAGTTATATACACTATCTTACATCATCATTTCCGCTGCACGAGTGGCTTCAACCAATAATCTACTCCTTGTTAGGCCAATTAGTTACATTGTAGATCATGAATTATAAGTTTTCACTTTATTAAATTAAAATGTTGAATAATAAGAAAGCAAGATCCGCATACATGGCTTGACCGTGTCTGGTCCAATACGAAAATGTAGTGCGTGTAACAGAAATTTCAATCGTTAATAGCATGAAAAGGTACCACGTGAATGACAACGAAAACTAACGAATCTTTAATCAAGTCGATCTGCTAAAAGAGTACAAAAAAAGATCTGCAATAACAAGTCCAAGTAATTGCTTATACTGAGCATATATCTGAAAAAAGTTGTCTAGTTATATATCTCGAGGATTAAGTTTTAAAATTCTCTAGTAATTGAATAACCCCAGTTTTGAATAACCCCAGTTTTGAACTTACACGAGCTGAATTATCATGATACCAGCTGAGGCTTCGAACCTTTAACAGAATTGTCGTTTTCACGACAAGTTAATCAAAGACGAAGTTGAAGTCTTGAGGATAGATAGATCCTGAGATTCTGCAGAATGTAATGGTCCCTTGCTTCATCTTTGCAGAGCGACAACTGTACTAATTGTACTAGGCAATTAACTCCCTTTAGTTGTGCTCAATTGTATCTCAAGTTATACCAATACTGTATCTCAATTGTATCTCAAGTATACCAATATTGTATCTCAATTACAACTCTCTTTTTCTTCAGTTTCCAAAGAAAATCTATAGTAATTAGATAAAAAGTTTATTAACAATTTCTTTTGGAACATTTTGAGTAAATTGGACCTGGAGTAAACCAATATTTTATGCTTCAAATTGTATTGGACATTTACAATTGAAGAATGGACAAGTTATTCAATATTAATAACTTATTTTTTCATATGAAATTGACCTATGTTGATATGAACTATATTCATCAATGTTGCATTTATTAAACAGATGATTTTAACGGGATAAGAAATTGGAAATCTAGTACCTTAAATGTGTAGATCAATTTTACTTTTCAGGTGAATTGTGAACTGGTAATCAACTAATTAGCTAGTAAAAAGAAAGTTATCAATGAATGAAATGATTCCTAATTTGAGCAAAATTTGTTTGAGTTCTGTAAATGAATATTGTTGGCATATTAAAAACAATAGGATATAGCAGATACCAGAAAAATAGCAGCAGAAGAGTACCTTTGTTGATTTATCGAGTTATACATCTATAATAATTGGAATGATAGAAATTCAACAAAATTTTTATGATCTAGCAACTATATCATGATCACATATTTGACAAACTAATTCCTAGGGAATATGAACGTGTTATTTACTAGGACTAATTCAAATTTTGAAAAAAGAAGATGAAAGTCATTTGCAGCCTAAAAAGCATAGTTCTAGCACTTCTCCTTGCTTTAGGAACTGCAACCCCCAAGCTTTTGTCTAAGATACTCGAATTTGCTGACAGTTAATGGTTTTGTAAATATATCGACCAGCTACTGCTCTTCCATTTTGCAATAAATAAGAGTTATGTCTTCATTGTTTTGCACTTCTCTCAAAAATAAAACTTTAATATTAAAGTGCCTAGGTTTCCATGAAACACAGGATTGTTAGAAATTGCTATTATAGCTTGGTTGTCCTTATAAACTTCAGTGCCTTTGGTATGATCTATATGCAGATCAGCCATAATTTTTCTTAACCACAAAGGATGACTTATTACTACTATAGCTAACACAAACTCAACTTTTACAGTAGACTAAGCCATAACATCGCGCTTCTTTCAGCACCATGAGAAAATTCCTAAGCCAACACTAAAATAGTACCCTAAAGTTGTTGGATTATAATGTCTCATGTAATAAATGTTTATAAAGCTTAATACCGACATATTGGGTATGGTAGTTAAAAGGTAGTTTTCTTAAAAACCACTTATAAACATCACCTCTTTTAGTCCTATTCTTGCCTATTAAGTTGCTTCTGCCGATAACCATCAAATAAGGAGAAAATACAAAAGTGATAAAGAGAGGAGAAAGAATAGAAACACGGAAGAGAATCAACATCAATCGATTTTATGGATCAAGGTACGACTACTTTATATGTGAGGATTATATATATTTAAGATCCTGCATAATTGTATAACGAAGTGATAGTGTACATGTGGTATTAGAGCATCGGATTATGAACTGTATGATTCTCCGTTACAATTTTAGGTTCTATAAATCTTCATGTTTTTCTGTTTGGACAAAACCAATGACTGTATATATATACTGGGTAATTTTTTTACAATGAATTTTTCAAGTACGTGAGAAATGTCTGCGCTTTCTCGGTGGTGTCACACCATCGAGGATGATATGTAACAGACGTCACTAACGACAAACATGTGTTTACTGACTTTGCTTGTCGCTAGAATGTTGCAGCGTTAAGGATGATGGTGAATTCACTGGGGCTATGACATCATGCCTCGGTGATGATCCAGATGCTATTGACTGTCGCAGTAGCTGTATGTGAAACTGGTGTCATTGGTTGTTTTCAATAAAAGATACATTCAGTGTTAATAGTATTAAACAATAAAATATGCATGAACGTGAACAATGCATGCATAGTGTTAATAATATTAAACAATAAAAGATGCATGAACGTGAACATTGCATGCATAGTGTTAATAGTATTAAACAATAAAAGATGAATGAACCTGAACAGTGTAATTATGCATGCATGAACAGTTATGTTAGTGTACTTAAATTATAGAATTAATTATAATTATCAACATTACAATAAATTCATGTTAACGGGAATAGTATAAAAAAATTGAGGATAATGGTTGGCGGTACGTTTATGACGTGATAGTTGAATATTTAATATTTTACATATTTATCAAATTTGGAACAATATTATTTTATATTTGTGAGTCACTAAAGTGATCAAATCTTTAGGATAATTAGTTCTAAATTGACTAAAATTTTTTCAATCACTCACTCATAAAATTGATGATATAAATGATGTTTATCTATAAGTTGATTAAAATTCATTATTATAAGAAAATTATGAATTACCCAAAGGGTAATTGGTTGTTCTTATAATTAATGAATATGATTGGTAATGTAAATGTACTATTAGTTTTACTTATTTATTCAAAGATAATAAATATTTCTAAATAGTGTATGCATCATTACCTAATAATGTTAAATATTATCGGCATCATTGTAATTATTTTGTGCATTGATGTATCACCTAAAAGAGAACATTAATGAATATTAATTGTTAACATAATCTTTCATCTGAATCTATATAATATGTTAGTTAATGACTCAAAGAATTAATGTTAGGCGTGTATTTATTGCAGTTACTGTCCTTATGTCTTTCATTCACAAGCTTCATTTGTACCAATATCTAATGGGCTAAATTTTTCTAAATGGAGTGAACAAGTCTAATTTTAGCTTGGTGTATTGGATCTTAATTTAGCACTTCAAGTTGAGAAGCCTACTACTATTACTGATACTAGCAGTAATGAAGAAAAGGCTCATTATAAAGCTTAGAAAAAATCAAACAGACTGAGCTTGATGTTTGGCAAATAAACATAGCAAACAACATCAAGTCAACTCTTCCCAAAACTAAAAGTGCTAAAGAATTTAAGAATTTTGTGGAAGAGCGCTCCCAAACAGCTGATAAGTCTTTTGCTGAGACATTAATGGGTACTTTAACCACCATGAAATTTGATGGTTCTTATACTATGCATGAACATGTAATTAAAATGACAAATATTACAATAAGCCTTAAGTCTTTAGGAATGGAAGTGGATGAAAATTTCCTTGTACAATTCATTTTAAACTCTTTGTCATCTGAGTATGTTCCGTTCCAAATGAGCTATAATACCATGGAAGCAAATGGAATGTACATTAATTGCATAGTATGTTGGCTAAGGAGGAAACAAGACTTAAGAATCAAGGAAATCATTCCATCAATTTTGTGAAATATCAAGGAGCTAGTAAGAAAGTACATAAGAAACATGGAAAGGGGAAAGGACCACTTATAACACACCACTCTCATATAGCTTATGCCCAAACATAACGATGGTATTCGAGAATATACGCTACGAGGATGGCATGTTAAGACGATCGAAAATACTTATTGTAAAATTTCCACACATCAAACACATCTTAAGTAACTCATATTTCATTTAAGCCCATTTCATTACAAACTTATTCAGTCGAAAAAGTCAGTACATTTCAGAATTCACTTATACAATGTACATCACATGCGGAATATGATGTTTAACACAAAATTGGCTGAAGACATATGTAGGTGCAAACTAATCTTAATCACTAGCTCATGTTCAAATGCAATGGCTTTACTCTAATTGGTTTAACTGGATATTTCTTTTGAACCTGAAAAGTCACGTTGCAATTTTTTATGAGTTTTGCAAACTCAGTGAGTGAATCATCATTCATGATCTCACTCAAGTCAAATACACAAATATCACATATCCAACCAGTTTCACAACATTTTCGATCCCAAAAAGACATAATGAACGTCACATATTTCACATACATTCTTTCAGAACATGTATCACCTAATCAATCACATTATCATGGCATATCATTTTATCATCACAATTTCAGAAAAGGTTTCATAATCATATAATTTATAAATATACAAATGCAGATGCATAAGAGGCTCCAAATTCGTTGTTATTTGTTGTGACCGAGTGCCTTTTAAATACAGATACAAATGCAGATACTGGCCCATTGGTCTCAATCAGATATAAAAATCATGGAGCAAAGCTCTACGTGCAGAATTATAAGCTTAAAGTTCTTTCAGACTAGATGCTCTGATCACAGTGCCTTTATCTGAACATGCATTTCATGTAATGCATCAAATCACAGAATATGTCATCAATATCATTTATTTATGATACATAGACAGAATCTCAAATTCATCGAACCTCAGTCTAGCAGTCAATTTTCGTTGAGTATTCAGAAATCATTCAGAATCATAGGCTCATATGCAATCAGAACACTTTTAATACATTCCCAAATATCGATCTCCTCAGACTATTAATGTCTAGAATTCACATTCAGATCATAAACAATTCAATAATTGGAAGTTAAACAAAATAAATCAATCCTAAGAATATCATCTAAGTTGGCTCACAGTACGCTCCCGTATATGCTATTGCCTGGATGGTCCGGCAATGTCAAAATGACGGAATATGTCTTGAGCGTCCAAATACACATATATTGTAAACATTACTAACTTGATCAAACAAATACATACTTAATTATGCACATACATATATCTGCCATGTTTAATGCATGCTCAATGACTATCCTAAGTATGTTTCCTTAATCATAATTCATAATCATTCACATATTCTTACTTGGATTTGTCTTGTTTACATTTAGGTTAATACCTTAAGTATACTTGATCATGCTCAATTCATTAAACATACACTTAATAGCTCTTTTCTAGCATTATAAATATTTCACATAATTCCCAATTCTTATTCATTCATAATACAATATTCATAACCTTTAAAATACATTTGCTTTCATACGAACACTTCATTCCTTTAATACTCCTTCATTCCAAGCTTAGATGCATTTTTATTAAACATTTTTTCCCTTAAAGTATAATATCAAAGATTAATCAAAACTTATCGCACATTTAACCAACTTTTCCAACATCAAATTATGTTTATTTTAAGCCCAAATTAAGTCCAAAAGCATTATAATTAAGTACCTTATCCTTAATTGGTTCAACTATTGCACAAATCAAAACATTACCATGTAAAAGCACTTCCCACGATTTTGGGGTACCTCCCCACAATCGTATCAAAAGCTGTTGCATTTGTCCACATCCTTTTCCTGTGCTTTTTCCAGATTTTCTCAACACAAGTTTCAGGTCAGTTTAGAAACTTAGGTTTCTAAGCAATAAGTTCTTCTTAAAAAAGTTCCTTTATTTCTTAAGTTTCTAATGAACTAAATTTCATACAATTTGGTATAATATTCTTAGAGTTATACCCAAAATACTACGAACTATTCTCAAACAGTGATAGCACCTAGTACTCAAATTCAAGCCAAATTTCACAACCCTTAGAGACAGAATTCAAATTCAATTCCTTCATAACAATTGTAGCCATATGTCTCTAGTTTAGTATGAATTAAAAACCATCCCATTTGTATAGTTACAGATCAAGATATGGCCAAAATACAGATGCCTATTCAATGGAAGCACTCTATCTAACATATTCCAGCACACTTCATCATCAACCTTACAAGCAATTCATTCCAATTCAAGCATCATTCTCATACCATTTAATATGCCTTAGAGCGCATATTGGTACTTACATATTAAACTTCCAATTAAACACAAAACATCAGATTAAACCAAGTCTCCAATCATGCAAGATCAATCACGAATCTAAGTGAAAACAAATTGTTTTTGGACAGCAATATGAAGACCACTTTCAGCTGATTCCTTAGCTAATTTGTGAAGGGTTAACATGTATATTTTATGTAAAAATTTGGACTAGGTTTCAGGCAAGTTATAGAGAAAAGGGAAGAGCAATTTCGGTGGGGATAGAAGAGTGAAGGTAGCTGCAAAAACTTTACTTAGTCAAGCTACTAGGTCTCAACTTCTAAGCTCAACATTTGTCCTAAGGCATGTATTACATTTTCTTAATCAAAATGTTGCCACTAATCCACTCCGTAAATTTCCATTTGTCATTAAATGATTAGTCCACATGTTACTTACTAATTGCTTCACTTGTCACATAATAATTGGTCCATTTGTCACACATTTACTAGTCCATTTATCACACATTTAACTATGCCAAATGTCACTCAATTTTAGAATTAGTCATCCTAATTTTTCACGTCTCAATTAGTCTTGCCACTTGGCATTTTTCCAAGACTAAATGTACGTGTTAATTTATCAATCTCCCAATTATGACAATCAATTCCAAGTTGCTAATTATAGTCCATCAATTCTTGTCTTTAGTAAACAAAAGCATAAGACATTGGAAAAACATATTCATATCTCATATCACATTCAATTTCATACCCCGGAATATGTCAATTGAGTGCAATTTGTCTCAATTACAATTTATATATGTATGCTCATATTATGCCTTTGAATAAACTTATGTCATAAATGTACCAATTTCATGTTATATGCTCACACTCATATGACTCATTAGTCCAATTCTTTAAATCTCTAAATCATTTGAGAGACAGGAAGCTATAATTCTCCCCCTCTTTAAGACATTTCTTGAAATGCCTAACTAACTAATTCCATAGGTAGAATAATATTGTCTCATATTTTTCTCAATCTCCCAATTGACTTCTTTTCTCAAATGATCTTCTACAATTAGTCGATTTCCTCAAATTTCTTATCTACTTAGCCTAATGTTTGACCATTTCTATTGGTTTCTCCACACATTTCAAATTATTTACAATCTTAACTTCCTAAATTGGTAACACATTCATCAAATCTAACTTGTATCTTCTAAACACATTAGCATAAATTATAGTGTGGATCTAAGTTCTTCTCATAATAGTAATAGCAATATCTCAAATTTAAGAGTCCAATAACGTAGTTGTACACTTTACAATTAACAAAACATATGTACTCTCTGTCATATGTTCCGACTCCAATATTCACTTCTGATTTGTACCATATTCATTCATTCCTAGCAGTGGAACTTTTGGTTTACTTTATACAATTCAGTGAAAGTCTTCATCAAAAGAAGATTTCTTTCTACAATCATCTTTACTATTCACATAATCCTTATCAATCAACTATTTTCATGTTTTCATTTCAACCATCTTACCACAACAAGACCAATTATTATCATATCTCACATGATCAGGATGTTCTATATATTAAAACTCAATGAAATAGTAGGCATGTTCATCTACTTTTATGCTTTATTACGTATCATCAAGATCATTACATCTTATCCAGAGATTTATTTTTAAGAAATCACCGATTGATATCTTAACCTAACGATACTTTGATCTTAGTTTATTCTGAATAACATTCAAATGTTTTATGACCATGCAAAAGTTACTTCTTTATAGTAGTTATCATTTCAATGCATTCATATAATTTCATGCTTCCAATGTGCTACTCTGAGTCATCTCGAAATTTTAACTATGGGGACCATGACTTAAGAGCATTCAATATATCATAAATCACTCCATATACCATAAAGCATACAATACAAATGTACTCAATAACATCATTCGCCAAAGTAATCATATTATCGGATATGCATTCACAATAACTGATCAACTTAATCTTAAGGACTTTTACACAGATATCACTATCATTTATTTCACTTTCTATAAGTATATTCTCCATTAATGAAGCACTCTAAGTTAAGATGATCGAAACTACTAATTGTAAAATTTCCACACATCAAACACATCTTAAGCAATTCATATTTCATTTAGACCCATTTCATTACAAACTTATTCAATCGAAAGAGTCATTACCTTTCATAATTCACTTATACAATGTACATCAGATGTGGAATACAATGTTTAACATAAAATTGACTGAAGACATATACAGGTACAAGCTAATCTCGACCATTAGCTCATATTCATAAGCAATGGCTTTACTCCAATTGGTTTAACTGGATATCTCTTCTGAACCTCAAAAGCCACGTTGCAATTTTTGATGAGTTTTGCAAACTCTATGAGTGAACCATCATTGATGATCTCACTTAAGTCAAATACACAAATATCACATATCCATCCAATTTCACAATATTTTCCATCTCAAAAAGATATAATAAATGTTACACATTTCAAATACATTCTTTCAGAACATGTATGACCCAATCAATAACATTATCATGGCATATCACTTTATCATACAATTTTAGAAAAGGTTTCATAATTATGTAATTCATAAATATACAAATGCAAATGCATATGAGGCTCTAGATTCGTTATTGTTTATTGTGGTTGAGAGCCTTTCAAATACAGATATAGATACTGGCCTATTGGGCTCAGTCAGATACAGAAATCACGGAACAAAGCTCTACGTGCAAAATTCTGAGCTTAAAGCTCTTTCAGACTGGCTACTCTGATCACAACGCCTTTATCTGAACATGCATTTCATGTAATGCATAAAATCACATAATATGCCATGAATAGCATTTATTTATTATGCACAGATAGAATCTCATATTCATCAGACCTCAATCCGGCATCCAATTTTTATTAAGTATTTAAAAATCATTCAGAATCATATCCTCATATGCAACCAGAACACTTCCAATACCTTCCTAAATATCAATCTCCTCGAACTATTAATGTCCAAAATTCACATTCAGATCATAAACAATTCAATAATTGGAAGTTAAACAAAATAAATCAATCCTAAGAATATCATCTATGTTTACTCACAGTACGCTCCCATATATGCTGTTGTCTGGATGGTCCAGCAATGTCGGAATGATGGCGTACATCTTGAGCATCTAAATACATATACATTTTGCACATTACTAACTTGGTCAAACAAATACATATTCAATTATGCATATACAAATATGTGCCATGTTTAATGATTGCTCAATAACTATCCCGGGTATGTTTCCTTAATCATAATTCATAATCATTCACATATTATCACCTGGATATGTCTTGTTTGCATTTAGGTTAATACCTTAAGTAGACTTGATCATGATCAATTCATTGACCATACATTTACTAGCTCTTTTCTAACATTACAAATATTTCAATTCTCATTCATTCATTCATAATACAACATTCAGAACCTTTGGAATACGTTTGCTTTCATATGACTAGTTCATTCCTTTAATACTCCTTCATTCCAAACTTATTTGCACTGTTATCAAACATTCTTTTCCTTAAAGTATAACATCAAAGATCAATCAAAACTTATCACACATTTAACCAACTTTTTCAATATCAAATTATGTTCATTTTAAGCCCCAATTAAGTCCAAAAGCATTATAGTTAAGTACCTTATCCTTAATTGGTTCAACTATTGCACAAATCAAAATATTACCATGTAAAAGCACTGCCCACTATCTCGTGACAAAAGTTATTGCATCTGTCCACATCCTTTTGTTGCACTTTTTCCAGATTTTCTCAGGACAAGTTTTGGGTTAGTTTTGTGTGGCTATTTTGATACAAAAACTTAGTTTTTAGGCAATAAGTTCTTCTAAACAAATGTTCCACTATGTCTTAAGTTTCTAATTAACTAATGTTCATACAATTTGATACATTATTCCTAGAGTTATACAGTAAATAGTGCACACTTCAAGAGTCAAACAAATTTGTAATCAATGAATGTCTTGGAGTTAATCATTCAAGCAATATAAACAAAACTCAAATTAAGGTAATCATATTTCAAAAACTAGCAGATAATTAAAGCAAACTCTCACATATTGGATTTTACTCAAATCACTAAACTGTTTGTTGGTTCAGTATTTCACTCAAATTCTTATAATGCAAATATTATACCATATGATTGCTTTTTCACCAACTTTTCACCACTTGAAATACAAACATGCAAAAATCAAAAAGACTTTTTTTCAAGGTGGAATTAAGCTATAGGTAAAGGTAAGGATTGATAAATGGAAAAGGGAAAAAATCATAAACATTAGTAAAGCACCTAACCACTTGTGGAGACACAATTTCAATCGTAAAGGAGTTATAACATCATTCCGTAGAGGTAGATTACTCCTTCTTTTTCATTGCTGTATATTTTTCTTTTTTATTTTTATTTAAAATTCAACTTTAAACCTCTTCAATTTCCTTTCATCTTTTCTTTTCATTGCTTTCCATATCTCTCTAAATAAGTGTGACATAAATTATGGTTAGAATGCCTACTTACATTTATTATGGGTGAAGATATGAGAGGTTTAAGTTGATTGTTGTGGGTTTATCAAGCAAAATGGTTCAACTCAAAAAGTTTAACAAAGGATATTGAATTAGGTTGGCTTTTTAAGCTAAAGGGTTCAAACAAAGATGGCTTTTATCATTTTTGTGCATGCATGTATAGATGTGGTTTGAAGTCGATTCCAAGCAAGTTCTTGAGTAAATTTCACCTTAGAAGATAATCATGCATCAAAGAAATACAAATTGATCTGAATGTTTCAATCTTTTAGGCCCAAAAACTTACAAGTTAATATGGTTCACCACAATTATACACCATGTTTAATCATATGATTGCTAGAACTTGACTAAGTGTATACACTTGTATTTCTTAACTAAATGACATTTATTGACCTAAAACAAAATTTAACTCAAGTTATGTTCACTAATTAAGTCATTGAAATGGAAGTCTTGAAATTATCGAAGTTGGCTAATTAATTGCAAATAAGTCAATAAGAATTCCAAAATTTCCAGCAAAGATCCCTAACTATCGGTTATATGGATCATACCCTACCCCCACACCTACTTCATACATTGTCCCCAATGTCATGACATAAGATAAAAGAAGCAAAAATAAAAAAGAAGAGAAAAAGAAAGCTTCTCAATTCATTGAGTGCCAAAATCATGGAGTTGGTGGTTGAGGAGGTTAGAATCCTTAATGTGCCCAATATGCCATTAAATTGTGCTACATTTGGTGCATTCGACATTCAAGATAAGCTAAACGGGCGTCCAAATTGGGTTACGGTTGGCTATTACTTAGTGTCTCGGTGACAACCTGACTCATTGTAATTGGACGTGGGTTGAAAGGGGTAGCTGTTCTCGGATTAGTGAAGGATATCCTTCGATGACTTATGTCTGCTATTCCCATCCTGCACAAATATTCCATATCCAAAGGCTCTATGGCACAAGCCACAATCATATCAGTATTATCAAGGTCTGATACATCCAAATTAACAGCCAATTGAGTGATGTAAGACCCTAATATTAATGGTTTGGATTTTTTTAATACTGATTAAAATTTCAAAAACTAAAAACCCAAATTAATAGGAATTTGTCTATTCATACACCATAAGAAATAAAATTCAGCCTTAGATAATGTACTTACAGAATCCCAATGCCCTTAAAAGTTGTACGCTAAGAGTCAATGTATGATTTTGAAAACTTGATTTTTTTAAAATGAACTCTTAGATGTACTGGTGTTATACTGATGAAGGTCAACAGACCATTGACTCAACAATTCAGAAGCATGAAAATCACTATGATAATCACAGCGAGAACTTACAAATGGTTCAATTTTAACATCATCAGTTAATATAAAACCTATGGCCACGTTAAATTCAACAATAGATAATGCAAATTCCTTACCCATAAGCCTAAATTCCACAATTCCTTCAGTAAACAAGTCAAATTCTTCATGAGAATTAAATTGAAATGTGCTGTAAAATTCTCTTATTAATTCAACAAATGTAGGGCAGTCAATTTTAACAAACACATTCTAACAAATTTATCCATCTGGTAATTCAAAAGGATCATGAATTTGTAAAGCTTTAAGAGTGTCGGTAAGAACATACTTACAAGGGTAGATTTTGTGTTGGCTTAGTTGTTGAAACTGTTGGTTGTCTTCTAGCAGTAGAAAAGAAGTGGAAGCTCCACTTTTTGAATTTCATTGGCTTCTATTCTCAACTTGTTTACCTATCTGAGTATGATTTCTTATTGAAAGACTTAGTGTTCTTTCAGACACTAGAGGAATTGATGGCGTTAGGGTTATAGTTGTGGCCTCATCTAGAGGTTGGGTGTTTACAAATGAAGTGATTGGTAAAGCTAATCCACATGAATCACTCTTCTTTCGTGGCATAATTCCAATCTGTGTGCTTTTGCAATCATGAAACACAAAAATGAGATAAAAAACCAAAAAAAATGTAGGCTAGAAAATAAATGGGTTACAGTGAGAAGATTTGGAAAGGGTGGGCTTTGTGTGGGTGTTAACGAAATTGCAAGGTGATTGAAAATGGAAAAAACATGTCAAGGAGGGAAGTAAAATTAGGGGGTGGTAAAATTTGGTAATAGACGTGGAAAGGAGAAACTTTTTTATTTTTTAAAAATAAAATTGCAGAAATTGAAAGAATAATTGCAAATGCTAAATGAAATTAAATGAATCCATAACTGAAATAAAACAAATTAACTAAAATAAAATAAAAATGAGAACTAATAAAAATAAATAAAAATAAAACTGAAACGGAACCTAAAATTTTTGGGTTGCCCCCAAATGCACTTCTTTTAATTCGTAAGCTGGGTTTACCGATTTACCTAATTAGAGATAAGTTGGGTTTACCAATACCAACTCTATCTCTTCCATATGCTCGATTGGATAGTTTTCATAATATGGCTTCAAACGGTGCCCATTAACTTTAAATACCTTGGATGTACCTAAACTTTGAATTTCTACCACACCATGAGAAAAAGAAGAACTTTTTATACTATTGAAAATTGTTTTCGAAAAATCATTTTATCATGAAAAGCTTTAGTTTTTTCCTTATAAATTTTGGCATTTTCATATGCTTCATTACGGATCTCTTCTAACTCTTGCAATTTCAACTTCATATTATTACTAACCTATACCTAGTCTACATTCAATTGCTTCATAGCCTAATAGGCTCTATGTTCTATTTCCACAGGTAAATGACAAGGCTTACCGAAAACTAACTTGTATAGTGACATACCTATTGGAGTTTTGTAAGTAGTCCAGTATGCCCACAAGGCATCATCTAATCATATTCTCAAATCCTTTCTATTCGGATTCCCCACTTTTTCCAGTGTGAACTTAATCTCTCTATTGGACACTTCAGCTTGTCCACTTGTCTGCGGATGATAGGCTGTAGAAACTCGATGTGTGACACCATATCTCTTCATCAAAGCCTCAAAAATCTTGTTGCAAAAATGGGTCCTTTGATCACTAATAATAGCTCAAGGCATTCCAAACCTAACAAAAATGTTAGATTTAATAAAATCTATAACAGTTTTAGCAACATTAGACAAAGTAGCCTTAGCCTCAACCCATTTCGAAGTGTAATCCACAGCAACATACTAGGATGTTAGTAAGTGGCATTTAATCTCTCGATCCCAAGTTACCTGTTCTTTGACAACAGTCACAAGACCTGCAAAACATGTAAGAATCATAAAATAGCTTAGGCTAAAATAATCCACATTCAAGAATTTTTCGAGCTGTTCTTTTGGGACCAAAGTGTCCCCCATATATAGATGAATGATAGAAATCTAATATGGAAGGAATTTCCTCATCTGTAACACATCTTCTAACAATTTGATTAGCGAAAATTTTCCAAAGATAAGGTTCATCCCAAATGTAATATTTAGCCTCTCACTTAATTTTATCTTTTTCAACATTAGATAATCACTAGGTAAGGACTTAGTTACCAAGAAATTAACTATGTCAGCATATCATGGAATCACCTGTTGAATTGTGAAGAGACTTTCATCTGGAAAATCGTCTTGGATAACATCAGATGCATTAATTGGAATGATTCAACTAAGATGATCAACCACTAAATTTTCAGCCCCTTTCTTATTGTATATTTCCAAATCAAATTCTTGGAGAAGTTACATTCATCAAATTAATCTTAGCTTTGCTTCTTTCATAGTCACCAAATATTCTAGAGCCGCATAGTCTAAATAAATGATCACCTTCGTGCCTTATAAGCAAAAATGTCGAATGGACATGTAAAGGTTGTTTTCTCCTTGTCTTTAGGTGCAAGAAAAATTTGGTGATATCTTGAATAACCATCTAAACAGTAATAGTGAGACTTACCTGCAAGTTTTTCAAGCATTTGATCAATAAATGAAAGCAAAAAATGATCTTTTATAGTAACTGATTTTAACTTCCTATAATCTATGCAAACTCTCCACTCATTTTGAACACAAGTAGGTATTAAATCACCATCATTATTTTCTATCACAGTTACCCCAATTTTCTTCAGAACTACCTAGATCAAACTTACCTAGTTGCTATCTGAAATGGGATAAATGATTCTAGCATTAAGAAGCTTCAAAATTTCCTTTTTCACCAAATAAATGACATTAGGGTTGCTTCACCTCCTTGGATTCATCTTTCACCAATATTCGATGCATACAAATGGTGGGACTAATACCCTTTAAATCTACCACTATCCAACAGAAAGCGTCCTTATACTCCCTTAGCATTTGAATCAATTGATTTTCCTGCAAAAGAGTAAGCTTATTAGAAATTATAACAAGTAATGTGTCTTTCTCACCAAAAAAGATGTATTTTAAATGGCTAGGCAAACTCTTCCACTCCAATATTAGTGGATGGATCAAAGACGGCATTAGTTTGGAGCTGTTGCATGATAGCTCCATATACGACATCTTGCATCAGTTTGGAGCTATTGCATGATAGCTCCATATACGACATCTTCTTCTCCAACTAATTGGATTTCTCCAATTAACAAAATAACACTCTAAATCATTATTGAACAGTAACGATTCCTTGATGGCTTGCCACTATGATGCGTCTCCCATTTCCAAGATTATTTCAAGTTCATCTCTTCCACTCAATAATAAATTTTCTTGCTCCTATGTGTCAATAAAATCCATAGAAACAATAGGTTATTCATCATCCGAAATTTGCATGGCATTGTATATGCTGAATTTAATTAGTTCACCATCAAATTCCATAGTTAATTACCCATCATGATTATTAATTTTTGTTCTAGTGACTTTTAAGAATGGCCTTCCAAATAAAATCAAGGGTGAAGAAGATACATCATCACTCCCCATCTACAAAATATAAAAATCAGCTGAAAAAAGCATATCTCCCACTTGAACTAAAATGTCCTCTAACATGTCCTTTGGATAAGCATTTGAATGATCCGTTAATTGAATCACTACATTAGTTTCCTTGAGAAATCCAATGTTTAAAGACTTATAAACATCATAAGGCATGACATTTATGGATGCACCTAAATCTAACATAACTTTTTCAATTCTCAAATCACCAATTTGACATGGGTTAGTGAATATACCTGGGTCTTGACACTTATGTGGAAGCTTTTTCTTTTGCAAAATGGCTAATAAATTCTCCCCCATTGCAGTTTCTCATTAAATTTCAATTTCTGTTTTGAAGTGTAAAGTTCCTTAAGGAATTTAGCATAACGAAGGATCTATTTTATTGCATCAAGTAAAGGGATATTTACCTGGACTTTCCTAAAAGTCTCTCATATTTCCTTCTCTTTCTCCTCCTTCCATACCTTAGTGAATTGACTAGGAAAAGGGGGTTGTACAACCAAATTCTACAGACTTGCTATGTTTTTTCTAGTTGATTGGGTGTCTCCTTCGTTACTTCTTCTTCAATTTCTCTCTTGGAGATTTTTAGAGGTGGTTCCTTTAATTCCTTCCCTCTCCGCAACATGATAGCTTCAACATTACATTTGGGGTTGATTTCTGGTTAAGTTGGCAAAATTCCAGAACTTTGTGCCTCCAATCTATTAATGACAGTTGCCATTTGGCTCACTTGATTTTCAAGATTTCAAATACTAGCTTGAGTATCCCGCTGAAATGTCAAGGTGTTAGTGGCTAAAGATTGAACTATATCTTTCAAGGAAGACTTACCTTCAGAATTGGATGCCATTTGCTGATATTGTTTAGGTATATATTATCTAAATTGTTGGAAACTTATGGTAGCTTGCTATCCTTAAGAGTTCCTATAATGTAAATTCGGATGATCATGCCAACCCGAATTGTAGGTATTGGAGAATGGGTCATATTTTCTCTAATTTGGTCCAGCAAAACCCCCTACGGCATTCACTTGTTCTGTGTTTTCTTCCTGCAAAACTGGACATGCGTCAATGGGGTGTCCTAACATGGAACATATTCCACATACCTTTACTTCTTTCTTTATAATTGTAAGTTGTCATACGAAAGATGTAAGGTCATCCAATCTTTTTTCCAATGCTGTCAGATTCAACTCATTTACGTGTTTTGAACCATGCCCAGAGCGTATCCCAAATTGTTGTGTATTGGAAGCCATATTCGCTATCAAATCCCTTGGGACTGTTGGTGTTTTGTCAACTAAAGCTCTACCGCTTGCAACATCGATCATACTACTATCTGTGAGGAAAAGACCTTCATAGAAGTATTGTAACATCCCATTACTAATGGGAAGGGTAGAATAGTAATTTGAAATGGTTTATTAGTGCTTAGAATTGTCCTGACATGTTTATGCATACACATATAAGTGAATAGTGAATTTTGCACATGTAAATGAATGTACATGTATTCATGACATTTCCCGGTATATTTGTTAATAAATGTGATTGTTATGAAAAATGTGATTTGTGTGCTTGAAATTTGAGTTAGAGATGGTCATTGAGGTTTGAGAATTTTAAGTGAATTTTAGAAATTTTCTGGAAATTTTGGGGTAATTTTTGGACTAGGAAAAATGCCAAGTGGCAGAATAATGGTTTATCGGTAGTAAAACTTACTGTCCAATGGCACTGGAAATTTAGATCCATGAATTTAGGAATTATT
>JAOQML010108708.1:0-22658 GCA_027568935.1 Erythroxylum urbanii
GGTAATTGTTTAGGATTAGAAGGTTCTTATAAATATAGTCCTGAAGCATTGTTCTACAAATTAAAAGAATTGAATTATATATAAGGAGGGAATAAAATGGAAATAATAATAAGAAATGATAAAGTTTTAGTAGATGGAGTTGAATATATAAAAAGTCAATCAGTTAATAATAATACATCAGAGGATGTTTTTAATAAGATATTTGAATATATTTTATCCGTTGAGGGTGGATATTCAAACGATAAGGCAGACAAAGGTGGCAAAACTAAATATGGGATAATTGAAGTTGAGGCTAGAAAATACGGCTATAAAGGTGATATGAAAGACCTTACAAAAGATATAGCCGAAGATATTTATAAAAATAAATACTACCTATCAAATAATTTAGATAAAATAAAAGATAAAAGGGTGGCACTATCTATCGCAGACTGGACAATAAATAGTGGAAATTGGGGAACTAAAAAGGCACAGCAAACAGTCAACATTTTAAAAGGTGATGTTTTAGTTGTTGATGGAGTACTAGGAGAAAAGAGCATACAAGCCATTAATTCAATTAATCCCGAAATGTTCTTAACTCAATATCACGAATTGCAAAGAAAATTCTACCAAGCAATAGTTGACCACAATGCAAGCCAAGTTGTATTTTTAAAAGGTTGGTTGAATAGAGTAGCAAGAAAAGAAGAATACATAAAGAATATGGAGGCTTAATTATGAATATCGAATTTACTCAACAAGTTTTAGGAGCAGTAGTAACTTTGTCATCTATAATAATCGGAATAGTGAAACATCAATCTTTTTCAACTATTGAGAAAAATGCAGTTGAGGTTATAAAGTTTGTTGATAGACACTATGCAGATAAAGATAGTGAAGTAAAAAAATTAAGATTTATTTATACAGTTAGAAATATGATAATTAATAGAGTTCCAAAAGGCTTTAAATGGCTTGTAAAATATGCTATATCAGACAAGAACATTGAGAAATTACTTAACTTATATTTTACTAACTACAAAACACAAACTAAAGTAAGTGAAACAATAGAAAATACTCAATCTTTGTTATCTAATTCGAATAGTTTAACAGGTACTGATACAAATATACCAAATTATGATTTTGAAGGCTTAGAAACGAAATATAAAGGTAATTTTTATGGTGAATTAAATTATAGCGATAATTTAAAAAACGATAAAGAAATTTTAGCAAAAATGGGGATTAATTATAATTTTTAGAAAGGGGATTATTTACATATTTAAGAAAATACGATATTATTGAAACTTGTGATGAACGAGTTTTTGTGGAGGTATAGATTATGAGAGCTACATACACTTTTGGTGAAAGAAGTATAAATCAACTTGCTAAGGTTCACCCTACATTTGTTGAAATACTTAAAACGGCACTAGAGAGTCCAAAGTGCCCTTGGGATATTACGATTACTGATGGGGCTAGGACTTTATCAGAACAAAGAAAACTTTATGCACAAGGTAGAACAACACCAGGTAATATCGTTACTTGGAGCAAACCCGAGAATTCAAAACATTTGATACAGGCTGATGGGTATGGACATGCAGTAGATTTCATAGTTTGTGGGTATTCAGATTTTTCTGGAAACTATAAAAAGTTTACAAGTTCGAAAGATATTTATAAAAGAACTAGACTAAAAGAGTTTGCTAAGCACGTTATAGAGACAGCAAGACAACAAGGCTACAAAGTGGAATGGGGGGGAAGTTGGAAGGTTGATGACTCTCCGCATTTACAGTTTATGGGAAAATTGTAGGTGAGTTAAAATGGACTTCTTACAACTTATGAAAGCATTAGTTGAGGCTGGAGTATTAGTAGTTATAGCAGCTATATTTCTACTACAGCAGTCTAAACTATTCGCAAAACAAGAGCAAGTAATTGAAGTACTTGCAAAGTTAGAAAGAAACTTAAACAATGACACACTCAAGGGTAAAGCTCTTGAGCAGTGTTTACTCTTAAAGGTACAAGAAATGCGGTGGGGTATTCAAAAGAAGCTTATAAACTATATTGAAAGAAACCACTTACAGAAAAACTGGGATATTATAACCAGGGAGATTGACACATATTTCGACTCTAAGTTTTTTCAATTTGATGCTGATATGAGAGATATTATGGAGGTTACAACTTTCAAGGTTGTAAATCAATTAGTACACGTAGAATTTAGTGAAGTGAAACACTTACTTATTAGTTTGTTGGATGAACTTAGGCTCGAGGGTGCTGAGAATAAAGAGCTTTATGCTACAGCTTCTAGGGCTGTGGCTGAGCATATGGACAATATTGAGAATGTTATCAAGGTTAGAATTAAAGAGGTGATTTAGGCAGTTTAAGTACTGCCTTTTTTATTTATTTAAAAATAATTCTTGACATTCATTTTAGTCTATGGTAGACTACTTGTATCTTAAAGAAGAGGAGGAAACATAATGACTGAACAAGACTACAAAAAACTTACTGCGGAGATTACAACTTTAAATCAAAAGATTGAAGTTCTTAACAGTAAATCTGAAATGGTGAATAGCCAAAGGAAAAAAATATTGGTGGAACTAGGGTTACCTGCAGACATAAGTGAGAAAGACTTAAACTCACTTATAGAGAAAGAGAAAGTAAAAGCTGAGAAAGCATATAATGAAATGCTTGAAGCTAGGAAAGACAGAGAGGAGCAAGTTAAGTTGTTAGAGGAGGCTATTAATGAGTATGAGTCTTAATGCTTACAGACAACAGTTAGACATGTTTCAGAAAGACAATAAAAAAACTTTGAGTAGTATTCTTGTCGAAGAAGAGATAATGCTTGTTTTAAAAGAAGTAAGTCAAAAACAGAAAAACAATACCCTAACCTTTTTGAATGGGTTTGTTTCTAATATTCTGTCGAAGATTTACGATAAGGAACAAACTTTTACTATTAGATTGGATGAACAGAAGTCTACAGTAAAAGTAAAATTTTATGTTACAGAAGATAATATTGAGATTGAAGTAAAGAGACCTTTCGTAGGAAAAGGTGGGGGAAAATTATCAGTAATATCCCTTGCCTTGAAACTTGCTCTTATGCAAGTTAAGGGAATTAAGGGGAGTATATTTTTGGATGAGGCTACTAAAATGGTAGATAATTCAGCTCTTAAATCTCTCAATACTTTTTTGGAGGAATATGCTAGGGAGACTAATAATCAAATATTTTTGATTTCCCACCAAGAAACTCCTGCGGAAGTTACGCAGATTAAGCTTAAAAAGATTGGGGGTGAAACTTCGTATGAAGTGTAATTTATGAAATTACTATTATTAGGAGACCTACATTTCTCATTAAAAAGCTCTAGCTCTAGGGTAGACAACATAGTTGAGGAGTTCTTGTATCGTTTTAAGGACTTACAAGATAAAATCGCTAAGAATGGAATTATGGCGGTTATATGCACTGGTGATATTTTTAATACACCTTACCAGAGCCCAGAAACTATAATTATGTTGTCAAAAGAGATTGAAAGTCTTGGAATACCTTTTATTACTGCTATTGGTAACCACGATGAAATAGGGTATAGATTAGAAAATTGGGATAGCCAAACTAGTCTTGGTCTACTGAAAAAGATTACTAAGAATTTACATATTTCAGATATATACTTAGGTGAAGACTTTACAGCTTCTTTTCAACATTTTATTCCCGAAGTTGACACAGAAACAAACGGAAAATATTTATCTTATTATTCAGAAAGCAAGTTGAACAACTACTTAATTCACGTTGTGCATGGCTATATGGTTTCTGGAAAGTTACCTTTCCACGTGGTAAATCCTAGTGAGATTGCTGACACTAATGCTGATTTTGTTCTTGCAGGACATTACCACAAACCTGTGTATGAAAAGATAGGTAAAAAAATGTTCTACAATCCGGGGAGTTTTGCTAACTTGACATATGATGATAAAGACAGAGTATGTGAAGTGGGGGTACTTGACACTAGTACCAACACTTTGGAGAGACTAAGTGTGCCTTATGATAAAGGAACGTGGGTAATAAAAACAGACACTAAATTTAAGAAAAAAGAGTTGATATTAGAAGAGACAATTGTGGAGACTGACTCGATAGCCTTGATAACTCAAATAGCCAAAAGTAAACAATTACAGGCTGATACGATTGAGAGATATTGGGAGGTACAGAATGGCGAATAAAGCTAGTCTTATTGCTTGGGAACGAAAGAACAGGGGGGCTACTATGAGGCTTAAATTAGCTAAGCCC
Source organism: Erythroxylum urbanii (assembly GCA_027568935.1). Classification (NCBI taxonomy): domain Eukaryota; kingdom Viridiplantae; phylum Streptophyta; class Magnoliopsida; order Malpighiales; family Erythroxylaceae; genus Erythroxylum; species Erythroxylum urbanii. The sequence goes on from JAOQML010108708.1 coordinate 4,229, forward strand.
GAGATTGAGAACCTTGCAGAATTAAGAAAAAGAGTTGGAAGTCGTATCACTAAAAGTGAAGTTATAAGTTATTTATTAACTAACTTTGCAAGGTTTAGTGACTTTAATGAAATATATGACAACCTAGAACTTATCAATCTCTTGTTTGAAAAAGCAAGTAAACTGATAATACAACAGAAATTCAGTGCTCCACAACAAGAGAGATTAATTACGGGGGTATTTCTTAGAGATAAGAAAGCCTTTTTAAAAACTCTAGCGGATTTAAAAGTTGACTATGTAGAACTTAAAATGAAGTCTATGGCTACAGTAGTAAAACCTTTTTTTGTAGAGTACTTTGAGCCCGATAATATTTTTTGCATTATTGAGTTGGAGGGAGTGGAAGAATGCTAACATATTTAAAATTAGTAAATTTTATGTCACATAAAAACCTAGAGTTTTTCTTTGATAAAAATTTCTATGTAATAACAGGTAATAATGATATTGGAAAATCAGCCCTATTTCATGCGGTTAGGTGGGTTTTTCAGAATGAACCGCAAGGCTCTACAATGATACATAACGGGGCTGACTCTTGTGAGGTAACTGTAGGTTATAGTTTAGGCGGTGAGCCTTTCACAGTAACTAGAAAAAGAACGGGCTCTAGCAATATTTATACTATTAATGGGGAAACATTCCATAAAAACGAAACCCCTGAAATACTACAAAAGATTTTTACATTAAATGAGTTTGGGGAAGAAAAGATAAATTGGAATTTTACATTTCAACATGACCCTTTATTTATGTTGGGAAATAGCAACAGTACTAACGTTATGTTGCTTAATACAGACCCGTTTGTAGACACGGCAATAAAAGAAACAAAGAATATCTTACAGAAGTTAAACAAAAGATATTCTTACAATTTAGAAAATATAGCAAAATTAGAAAAATTTTTAGAAGCTACAGAGCCTATAGAAACTGAGATAGTTGCATATGATAGTATAATCTCTGAAAAAAATATATTGCATTCGGACACCGAATGTAGTATAATGAATTTAAAGAAATGTTTTTTTGTTGGTACTATACCAACTATTACAAATGTTCCTTTACAGAATATATTAAAACACAAATACCACTACCCTAAATTGATAAAGCCTATAGTTATAGAACCAGTAGATTATTACAAGCTTTCTTTAATTCCTAAGCAGAAAACAAAGCTGAAAAAAATAACTATAAGTGACTACCCAATTTTACTTGAGACTATCCCTTTAAACATTGAACTAGAAACACTAAGGGAGCAACGTAGTGAGTTAGAAATAAGAAAGGAGAGTATTGAATTACAACTATCTAAAATAGAAGTTTGCCTAACTTGTGGTAAACCTCTATAGAAAGGGGATTTAAAATGGTAAAAAATATTGGGTTACACACATTCGAAGTTAGTAGAAACGTTGATACAGTAGAATTGAAACTAATTTTATTAGACAACAAAATGATACTGACAAAAGATGTAACTATTCAATTGAAGAAATTAGAGGGTAAGTTAAAAACTTATAGTACGTACTCAGTGCTAGAAGATTTAGTTACTGCTTACACTCACGATACAACTGTTGAGTTTCTACAATCGACTTATGAGGAAGCTTTATTATGTTTATAAGGGAGCTTATTCCAATTCCAAAAGCAGAAAGAATGTTGAATATGAAAAAAGACTTAGTTAAAGACCTTATGCTTTTGGGTATACTAGAATACACAACTACTCATTCTATGAGTATATATGTGTACAAAGATAGTATAGATGATTTTATAAAGAACCATGAAAGGCTTGAGAATGAAAAAAGTAGTAATTAAAGATAAAACATTAATAACAGAAAAAATGCTACCAGATATGGTGGCAGTAATCGATACTTTAAATGAAGCTGTAGATATGGGAAGTATAACACTTATCTTTGAAGACAATGTCTTGACAGATATGGAGTTTTCTAAAAGTGCTTTAGGAATATTAGCATTTTTAGACCCTGAACACCTTGAAGAACTTAGAACTACATTTATGAAAATCTTGACAAGTGTGACCTACTACTCAGAAATAGGAGCATTGGGAGCTAATAACGAAAGGAGTGAACAATATGTCAACTAATGTTGAAACTAGTTTAAAAGAACATATATTGGAGAAATACAAAGCAGTTGAAGAGTTGGTAGAAATAAAAAATAAACTGCTAGCACTTAAACAGCAATTGCAAGCAACAACAGCTGAACTACTTACAACTATTACAATCGACCCTGAGCAAACAGTACAAGGGCGAACAGTTAAGTTAAGTAACCAAGCTTTAAGAGACTCGTTTATTGCAGAAAATACAGTAACTGTGACTAATGATATAAATGAGTCATACAAGAAATTAAATAGGCTACAAGCCGTTGTAGACAAAGAGTCGGATATGATACTCTTTTATGATATTATAACTAGAAAGTAGTGGTAGCTTATGAAAATGAGTCCACTTACAGCGAGAAACATTGGAAAAAGGTTTGAGAGTTTTATTTCCATAGAGATTGAGAAGTCAATACCTAATTCAATTGTCATTCCTTTGAAAGACCTTACAATCTCTACACAGTTTACAGACATTATTGCTATAACTAGCAAGTATACGATAGGTATTGAATGTAAGGTAACAGGGTCGGATAGTTTCAAAATTACCAATATCAGACAACTTGTTAAACTAAGAAAGCTGATAAAGTTAAATAAGCATACAAAGGGTTACTTTATTGTGCATTTAGCTTATGATACAGAACTATTACTTGAGAATGTTAGGATTGTCAATGTTGGAAAAGACACTCTAAAATTACTTAAGTGGGAGGAGTTTATTAATGAAATTAAAGATAAGTAATTTCTCTGAGGTATTTATACCTTGTGAGGATGCACTTGCAGACAGGGTTTTAAAAGCTACAACCTTTGATAACCCTGAATATGAAAAGAAACAAAGGCTAGGATTATTTACAAGAAACACCCCAAAAACTTTTACACTTGCTAAAAAGCAAAGTATGGGAGTATTGGTAAGCAGTAGTTGGTTGTTTTCCAATCAATACAAAACGTTGATAGGTGAAGATTTTGCATTAGAGGAGACTCTTATCTATAACAAACCTAAAAGGTCAAATAAGTTTAGGGCTGGTAGCTCAATTGTTTTGCGGTCATATCAGATTTCAGCTGTAAAGGCTATGACTGATAGGTATGTAAAACACGGGTTCGTTAGGGGTATAATTCAAGGGACTACAGGTAGTGGTAAAACTATAACTGGTATTGCTACAGCTTTGGAACTTGGGTATAAAACAATATGGCTTACTCACAAAGTTGAATTACTTGAACAAACCTATGAAGCTTTTAAAAATCTTACTGGAGTGTCGGTTTGTAGGTACTCGGGTGGTAATAAAGAAGATTACAAAGGTAAGCAAGTTATTATTGCTACTTATCAATCTCTTATGAAAAATACAGAAATGCTTGAGTACATTAACAAGAACTTTGATACTATGGTGGTTGATGAATGTCACCACACACCAAGTAACTACTTTCTAAAGGCTGTAAGTGAGTTGTATAAAGTAAAAAACATTATAGGACTTACTGCAACACCTATTAGAAAAGATGGGCTACAGCCTGTTATGTTATTTCACGTTGGCTCTGTACTTCACAAAATGAATAGGACTCAAATGGAACAACATTTAATTTTTCCAAAAGTAGAATATCACATATTGAGATATAATTATTATGGAATGTCAACTAATGAAATGTCCTACATTAAGACTGTAAATGATTTAGTCCGCCAAGAAGAAAGAATGGACTATGTTATTGATGTTATTAATAAGGATATACAAGGTCACTACGGTTTAGTACTTACTGAATATGTTGCATTGGGCGAGGAAATGTTTGAAAGAGTTAGACACTTACCTGGAGTCAATGCTATTCAATATAATGCTAGGCTACCAAAGAAAGCAAAAGATAAAGCAATGAGAGCTATTAGGAGCAAGAAATACAATCTTATTATTGCAACTAATATAGCTCGTGAGGGCTTAGACTTACCGCATTTAGATAGACTTTACTTAGTTACACCTAAGAAAGGTGACTCGGATAGTAAGACTCCCGATGGAACGGGGGTTGAACAGGAAGTTGGTAGAATTATGAGAACGGCTGAGGGAAAAGTTGATGCTAAGGTAGTTGATTTTGTGGATTGGAATATTGACTTATTTAAAAGGCAATGGTATAGTAGAAAGAAAACGTACGAGAGAATTAAGCTCACTTTCAACAAAATAGATAACACTGTTGAAGAGGAGATTGACTTCTTTGGGAGTGACACACTCAATATTACACTTTAGGAGGAACAATGAAAAAACAAGTACGATATGATATTAGAGATTATTCAGTATCAGAAATATGTGTTTTTATCGAAGATAAAGATACTGGTGAAGATTACACAGATTGTATGGAAATAAATACAACACAAGGTCACATAGAAACATACTTCGCTGATAAAACAGAGAAGTTATTAGGAATTGATATGACAGAAGATATAAATGATAGACATATCAACTATTTAAAAAGTGTACACGATATCAATATAAACGAAATTTTAAACGAGTATGAAGAAACAAAAGAGTATCTAAAAAATAAAAACAAAAATCTAGGAGGAAATTAAAATGGCGAAAGAATTAGCAGTAACAACAAAAAAGGTAACAGATTTACAGGTAGTACAAGGATTGACTAACTTAGTTAGACAAGTAAAAGAGGATTTAGCAAGCTCAAAGGCTTACTTTGAAGCTAATGCCGACTTTGGGGCGGATAGATTTGCAAGTGTGTCTTTCCTGTCTAAAAACCAAAGGGGGCAATTTATAGACCACGGAAACGATAAAGAAAACTTAGGAGACTTCGTTTATGCAATATTTACAGGTGGGGCGAAATTGTTTACATTATGGGTTGAGGGAGAAGATAGACCGCTTATCCAGACAGCTGATAGAGCCGAAGCTATTGACTACATATACAAGGGTAAAGAGGCAGAAGACCCTAGATTTGAATTGATTTCAGAGGAGAACCTTAAACAAGAGTACCTTGCTGATTTAGTATTATTAAATCAAGAAGACCTTAGAATTATTGCTGAGGGTGGAGAGATACCAGAGGTTAAATTAAAAAGATTGAGACTTTCTCCAGTTGGAAAAATTAGATTTGATGAGTATATGCAAAAATTATTTAAAGGTAGTTTTCCGGAATTTAAGAAAAATACTACATTAAATTCAGTTATTACAAAAGTATATACCGTTGACGAGAAATCAAGAAGTAACTTAAGTTATATCAACTATGCTTTCTCACCAGTAAGCGAGATATAATATGGAATTTCTAATTATATTAATAATTTTATTAGGTTTAGGTGGTTTGTTAGCATTTGTGTTTTTAATAGCATTTGCTATCATAAAAACCATAGCAGTACTTATAGGTAAAAAAGGAGAAATAGAAAAGGGGGAATAGTAATTGAAGACACAAGTATGGCAAGTTGGTGGAAAATGGATTGACCTCGATACTACAGAAGTAGGAACGTGGGTAAAGACAACCAACAATACAGACATATTCAAGTCTGTACAGGAATATGAAGAAATAGGTAGTGACTCAACTACCTCTCCCCTCTTTTTTGATTTTGACAGCACAGATATCGCAGTGAGTCAGAAAGATACAATAAAAGTAGTTGAGTATTTACAACAGTATACAACACCTGAAATATACTTTTCAGGTAATAAAGGCTTTCATGTTATAGTAAGGCAAGAAGTAGTTGGAATAGATTTTACAGTAGATTTACATAAGAAAATGAAAAACTTTGTAAAGTTCGTTGAGAATTCTATTGAACCACTTCCAACGTTAGACTATGTTGTGTACTCAAGTAAGAGAATGCTTAGAATACCAAACTCTAAGCACGGAAAATCGGGGCTATATAAGATACCTATTAGCTTGGAGGAACTAAAAAATAATACAGTTGAAGAGATAAAAGAACTAGCAAAAGAACCTAGAACTATGGTATTTCAACCCCCACTAAAGTCTTTAGACCTAAGTAACCTTTGGAACAGTCACATTATGCAATATGATGAACTGAATGCACAGGTGTATGAGGAGCAGACTTTTTGTTTTTCACCTGATAAATTTCCTGTTTGTGTTGAGGATATACTTAATAATGGTTGGAAAGTTGATGGACATAGGAACTTAGCAACTATTCAGCTTGCTACTTTCTTTAAAACAATTAAAATGCCTGTTTTACAGGCTGTAGAGTTACTTGAAACTTGGGTAACTAGGTTTAGTAAGTCTCAGGGTTCTGAGCTACGTGGTAAGCTTGCTAGTACAAGAACAGTTACTAATACAATCTATGAAAATAGCCAATATGTTTTTGGTTGTAATTATATAAGAAGTGTTGGTAATGCACAAAACAAAGTGGCTTGTACTGGTAGTATGTGTGAGTTTTTAGAAAGCAATGTATCAGATACAGCAGAGGAAGTAGACCTTTTCTCAACTATAAAGGCTGAGAATGTAAATAAGTTAGTAGCTACTGATGTCATTGTGGCAAGTAAAAGAAATTCTCCGTACATTGTACCTAATAAAGTAAGATATACTTGTTGGGGAAGAGATAAATGTACTAAATCACATTGCCCACTTTATTATAAACCAGATGGTTCTGGTGAGAAGAGTATAGGGCAAGATAGGGAAATCATTGCAATGCTTGGAGGTACAGACAGTATGTCAACTCAGATATTACAAAATATGTCTGGAGTACCTAGAGATTGTAAGAAATATGACATAGAAGTTCTTGAGAACATTAATATAGAAGAGGCTCTAGTGACACCTACATTAGAGAATGGTGAGTATGTTTTAAGAAAAGTTTATTTACTGAATGATTTGAATGTTGAAGAGAATAAACATTATAAATTAATTGGTAGGACTTATGCTCACCCTAAGACACAAGAGGGAACTATACTTGTTAGACAGATTAAAAGTTTAACAGATAAAATAGATGACTTTAAAATTACAGATGAAGTGATTGAAAGTATTGAGAAGTTTAGAAATGACAACTCTTTAATAGAGATTGATAAAAAGATTGATAGTATTACAGCTTTCTTTGAGTGTAATATTATGAAGTTAGCCGAAAGGCAAGAACTTATATTAGGGTTATTACTAACTTACTTAAGTGTTCTTAGAATTAATACACCTTGGGAACAAGACACAAGGGGTTGGATAAACCTTATTATTCTAGGTGACACGGGAACTGGTAAATCTACAGGGGTTGAAAAACTTCAACAAGCCTTAAATCTAGGGCAAGCAACTAAAGCTGAGACCACTGGAAGAACTGGACTAGTGTATAAATTAGAACAGAATGCAGGCTCTTGGTTTATTATGTGGGGTTTAATGCCTAGAAATGATAGAGAGCTATTGTGGTTAGATGAGTGTTCGGAAATACCTAAAGAGACTTATGGGGAAATGACTGAGACACGTTCTAGCGGAAGAGTACAAGTAAATAGAGCTGTAAGTGCTGAAACTAAAGCGAGAGTAAGACTTATACTCACTGGAAATGCTAAGTTTGGTAAACAAATGGCTGATTATACTCAAGCAGTTGAAAGCCTTTCAGAAATGTTTCTGAAAGAAGATATCCGAAGATTTGATTTTGGGTTATTTCTTAAATCAAACGATGTAAACACGGAAATGTATAATGAAATTATAGAAGATATTGAAAGTCCTTATGATATTCAAGACTTTAAACACTTAGTATTATTTGCTTGGAGTAGAAAATCTAGCCAAGTTATATTATCAAATGAAACAGTTAAAGCACTACAAAGTTTTTCTGGACTTATGTCTCAAGAATATGGTAATGCTACAGCAATTCCTTTGGTATCACCAAGTGACCAAAAATATAAGTTGCTTAGAATGGCTACAGCACTAGCAATCTTAACAGGTAGTATTGATAATGAAAACGTAATTGTGTTGCCGACACATGTAGAGTACATTTATAGCTATCTAAGACAGATTTATAACCATTCCGCAGGACTTCAATTCTTTGCTGGTAAGTCACTTGATAATGATAGACTTTCTACTGAACAGTGTGAAGAACTTAAAAGACAAATTATTGACTCTTCTCACGTTACATTTAGTGATAATAAGGATGGAACAGCTTCTAGTGCCTACCTTGAATTATTACAGTATTTCAATACCTCTAAAATAATCTCAGAAAAAAGTATTGACCAAAGCACTAGTATTACTGGTGATGAGGCTAAGGGTATTATGACTGTACTTATTAGGGGGCAGTGTATCAAGCAAACTCAATTCGGTTTCCAAAAGACTGGGCGATTAAATCAATTTATTGCTTGGGGGTATGAAACTGGAGTTATGCAATCAATAAAAAACTACTTATAATAAGAAAGAGAGAAAACAATGATTTTCAAGACACAAAAAATGGAGTTTATAAAAAAAGCTCCGATAGCGAAGAAACAAGCTGATAAGGTACAATGGGATACACCTAAAATAGATATCAACTATGAGACAATCATAGTTGATACTATGGAGGAACTCAAGAAGTCTATAAAACAAATAAAAAAAGATAAAATATTTTCTTTTGATTACGAGACAGCACCTAAAAAAGAGGTTAGAGAGCTTTATACTAAACTTATTAATGCTATCGATGAAACTGAAAGTAAGGACACAAAATATGATAAAAAAGAATTGATTGAGAAGTATAAGAAGACTTCTCTCTCTTCACAAGATAGTGATGTATTTTCTATACAGTATACTGGGGATGGGAAAGTTTGTTACATTATATGGGAACTTCATAAAAAGCCAGAACTATTTGACTACATAAAAAAAGAAGTAATGCTTAATAAAGATATCCTTAAAATAGCCTTCAACCTTAAGTTTGAGGCTAAGTTTACTCAACCTTGTAGAATAGCAAACCCAGTTGCAGACCCTATGCTTATGGGTATTAGGGTCTCTCAAGCTGTATTTCCTGAAAAGTTTAGTGGAAATAAATCAGTTTATGCGGGATTTGGACTTAAAGCACAAGCAAGAAATGTATTTGGTTATACAATGACTGAATATACTAGTTTGGTTGATGTTGACAATTTAGAATTTTTTGATGATGCTTACTATAATAAGCAAACTCTGGCGACAAGTTATGCTGGAGATGATGCTATACTTTCTTATTTACTATATTTCTTTTGGGATAAATATGCCAAAGAAATACCAACTATTAATCCAGAAACTAGGTATAAAAATTATTCTGAATGGTTGCATGCAATTGAAATGCCTTTTTTCAAAGTGATTGGAGAGCTGGAATATTATGGTATAGAGTTTAATGAAAAGTTGGCTTTAGAGAAGAAGAAAGAGGCTATGGCTAATATGAGTAAGGCTAACGAAAATATAATTGCTCTAGGGCTAAAATACGGGCTCAAAATATCGCCTAGCAAGACAGGAAAGACTAAAGAGGTACGTAAATTCCTTTTTGATATATTGGGAGCTCCTTGCGAAGTATTTTCAGAAACAACTGGAGAGCAGTCTCTTGACTCAACCTCAATCTCTTTAATCAAACATTCTTTGACAAATAAAGAAAGTATGACAGCGGAAGATATAGATGCTTTAAAATTAGTTGAATACATAGAAATTATACAGAAAATGGGAGTGCTTATGAGTTCTCATATAACTGGTAGACTTAAGTACTTGGATAGAGACAGTAGAATAAGAGCACAGTACAGTCCTTTTACAGACACTTCAAGGTTAAACTCTTCAAGTCCAAATGGGCAAAACGTACCTAGGGGAGACAATGATACATTAGGAGTTAGAAAAATGTATCAACCTGCTAAGGGTAAAGTACTTGTAATGATTGATTTTAGTGGATTTGAATTACGTTTGCTTGCTTGGGCAAGTAAAGAGGATAAAATGATAGAGGCTTTTAAGAATGGTGATGACTTACATTATATGGCAAGTGAAATGTTCTTTAACAAGCCTAGGAGCGAGATTACAAAGGCTGAAAGGTCAATTGCTAAGGCGGGAATATTCGGGTTTAACTATGGGGGCAGTGGTTATAGTTTACAAAAAACTCTAATTAAGAATGCAACCTTTTTAGATATTGAAACTTGTGAGAATATTATGCAAGCAATCAATAAAACCTTTCCAAAAATAAAGCCATTTCAAATGGAAATGAAAAGATTTGCAAAAGATTATGGATTTATGGAGACTATCTTTGGTTACAGAAGACTACTACCAGACATACATTCACCTAGACCTGGGATTGTAAATAGTGCAACTAGGCAAGCTGGAAACACTCGTATTCAAGGGAGTGCGGCGGATATAATGAAACTTGCACAGATAAATATATATGAACATTTTATTGATAGTACTAGAATTAGACAGGTTGCTCAGATACATGATGAGATTATGTTTGAGATTGACAATGACCCTGAATTTATTAAAGAGACTGTGGACACATTAATCAACATTATGCAACAAGCACCAATTGAAAATTTCCCACTTGATATAGAGGTTGAAGCTTCTATTTCCGACAGTACGTGGGGAGATAAAAAAACCTATAAAGGAGAGATTTAAAATGAAATATTATGATTTTCTAAGAAATTATCTTAGAGAAGAGGAACTTGCGGACATTCCAAATATTGTAAAGATATTTGATAGTAAAGAGACTGATATTGAATATAAAGCCTTTCTGGTTGCTGGTAATGAGGTTAAGACTATAGGAACAGTGTACCTTGGTAGCGAAGTTTTTGACCACCACTTATTAATAGAGTGGGCAAATAAGATACTAACTAATCACTACCATTCATTTGATATAGTTAAATTTAGGGCACTACCCCACTTTTGTATAAGGTTAAAACCTCATGAGAAGAATGAAAAAGTAAGGTTACTAATAAAAATACCTTACGATTTAACAAGAGTTATAGACTTATCGTATGAGCTAGATAAAAAGTATGCCACAGAAAATAGGGTTAAAGAAAATAGAACTACTAACATTCAATTCACTTTAGACACTAGTAAGGTTAAAAGCGACCCCGTAAACTCTCCAACTCATTATCAAATGGGGCTTATAGAAACTATTGACTCGATAAAAAATATTCTAGGGCACGATAAATTTCAAGCTTATTGCACAGGCAATGTTATTAAGTACCTTAGTAGATATAGAGAAAAGAATGGATTGGAAGATTTAAAAAAAGCTGAAACATATATAGGCTTTATAATTAAGTCTTATGAAGAATGCACCACTATTCAATAACTCCAACTAAAAATAAGGCTTTTACTTTTAAAAATTGGCTATTTGAAATTAATGACCCTAAAACTGGAATTAAGTTTCTAGTTGAATATAAAAATAGGCGGTTTATAATCTTTGATATAGAGCACCCCAACATTATTTCTGGGGTTGCTGTATATTATAAAGATAAGTTGATTGAAGCTGACATAGTGTTTAAACATTATGAAAATAAATACTGGTTTGGAGAAATAATAGAAAGACTTATGCCTATATTAATGAGAACCACAATTCAAAAATCTCAATCGTTTGATAAGGTAAAAATTCAAGAATACTACGAGCAAGAAAGGAGAAAAATGTAATGCAATACAAAGTAGTCATTGGAATACGTAAAAAATTAGGTAAGGTAACTTTGACCTATAAAAACATTGACCTACTTACCTTTTGGTATACCGGTGGGAATATAAATGGCGATGGCACTGATTTAATTATTTTAAAGAATTTATTTAGGGTGACTAATAAGCCAGAAGCTCAAAATTATTTTTTATTAGATAAAGTTGCACTAAAAGAATATGAGATAGAAATAAGGTTTAACCCTTATGAAATAAAGCATTTAGAAAAATTATACTTAATAAAAAAGACAGGTTTATAGCCTGTTTTTTATTTTTTTAAAAAATTTTAGACATTTTCTGTTGACATTCATTTTAGACTATGTTACAATGTGTTATCTTTAAAAAATAGGAGGAAGATTTAAATGAGAAAAAAGGCTATAAAAATAATAAGTGGAGGGGTATATTTAAGTGGGTTATTACTTTGTATAAGTAACCCTACGGCAAATGAACCTATCTTAAAACAAATTGTAGGTTTAGTATTAGTAATAATATCAGTACCAGTATTAATAGGTTCTTTGGGGGGATTGGATGATTAATTTCTTTACAGAAAGAAAGATTAACAAAAAAAGTAGGAACTACTTAAACCAAATCTACCCTACTGTCTATAGTATGTCTGATAAATTATTGCAAGAATACGTAGAAATAGGCCTAGATTTAGGTGAATATAAAGTAACTGAGCCACCAACTCTTGACTCTTTAGCATTAGCAAGTGTGGGTGAAGAGTTTGAAGACTGGCAAATGTTATATATATTCTCACCAATAAGACCAAGCGATATACCTAGAACTTTAGATAACTACAAGAATATCACAATGTTATTTGCAGTAGCAACTGTATTTAATCAAAGATTTAAAAAAGGAATGGAGTTGAAAAACTTTAGCTACGATTTAAAAATAGGGGGTAACAAAAATGTTTAAAGGGATATTATCAGTATTCATATTTGTGAGTGCTTTAGCAACTGAAACAGGGAATGCAAGTTGGTACGGGGAAAGCTGGAATGGTCGTAAGACTGCCAGTGGGGAAATATTTGACTCAAGTAAAAATACTTGTGCTCACAATAAAATAAAAATGGGTACAATTATAAAGGTTACGAATGTAGAAAATGGTAAGTCAGTTACTTGCAAAGTTAACGATAGGGGGGGCTTTGCAAAATATGGTAGAATACTTGATATGAGTAAAGGCTCTTTTTCAACTATAGGTAATGTAAATAAAGGGGTTATTAGAGTAAAAATTGAAATAATAAACTAGACTAAAAAATAAAGGAGAGAAAATATGGAATTTCAAGGAGTGAATTTTAAAGCGGAGATTAGCCCAGATAACCCTAATAAATGCTTGGTGGAGTATACTTCACCTGGAGAAGTGGCAACAGGTGTTAGTTTCGCTTTTCCAGACTATATAAAACATAGTTTTCACGTTGGAGATAGGGTTGTTCTACCTACGGCAATGATAAAAGATTATGTAGAAAAAGAAAAAGAGTTAAAAGTTGTTTTAACTGAGGTTATTTTAGATTGTGATGACAATATATATTTAGAAAATTGTGCTTTATCGAATGTAAAAATTATTGGAGATATTAATATATCAGCTTCGGTTATAAGGGGTAGTATATACCCTAATAATTATAATGCAAGAAATATAGCTTTAAATTCTTATATTACAGACACTACTATAAACGATAGTTTTATAAATGCTAAATTCATGAATATAAATGGTAGTAGTGTAACTAACGTTATTTTAAAAGCTTACAACTTATTAGTTGATAATAGTAACATTGCAGGGGGCTCTATACAAGGTATGCAAACTGCTCATATGACTAACAGTAATTTAAAGAGTTGTGTGCTACGAAGAAGCTTTAAAGTAACAAATTCCGAATTGGAAAACGTTGCTATTGACTTGTACAGAAACTATTTGTATGCCTTGGATAGCACTATAAAGTTTGGAACTCTTACAAATATGAGCTCAGATATGTCACCACATTTTACCTTTACTAATGCAACTATCAGGTATGTAGAAGATATCCAATTTGGAAAGTCTGGAGAACAATTTAATAGATATGAAAAAGACTTCTTAACAATGGTAAACTTTATGCCTAGCAGAACTACAAGTTTCGCAGTTACTAAAAGCTCAAGTAGAGATTACAAAGTGTATAGGAGTCAAATAGATATTAGAGCAGTAAGCTCTTATGAAGAATTTACAGCACCTAATAGATTAAGACTTTTGAAAATACTTGTTAAGTATAGATTAATATCTAAAATTAGAGCTCAAGTGATTTTAAATGCTTATAACTATACAGAAACTTTTTCAAAAGATTGGGAACAGATTTCTCTTGAAGAGTTTAAAAAAACTTCGAGCCCTTGGAAATACCTTGACCCTAATAAAATGATAAGAGCTAACTATTACCAACGTTGGCTTACAGACAATGACTATGAAAATTTTAATAAAGGGAAACAAAATAGATATGTATGGTCGCCGTATCTTGGAGTATACATTTTAAATTCTCGTGCTATCTACAGCATTGCACCTGATAACGGAATGTTATTTGAGTATACGGACTCACACCAGGAATTAGAGTATTGGTTTGAATATAAGCAATTCTTTTTTGTACCTTACAATCTAGTAACTAACTCTCTAAACCTTACCACTAGTGAAGATGACTACGATGATGAAGATGAAGATGAAGATGAAGATGAAGATGAAGATGACGATGGATACTTAAGGGCTATGAATAATGGTACTTATTGGAGAGAAAACTGGGATAGAGTAAACACCAACATAGATGGTATTAAACTCTTCAGCATGGATGAGACTTACCCAGAGTATACAACGTTTAATGGGGATATACTTGAAGTTGCGGATTATTCCGGTGTAATTAAATCCTATCATTCAACCGCAAAAAATAAATTTGTAGGAGTTGGAGATTATTTCCTTGGGGTTGAATTAGAGATGGAAATGGAGGACTATAGTAAGAGAAATGTTGTATATAAAGAATTACATAGATTAATACATAGCAATAAGAATTTTGTTTTAGAACGTGATGGCTCACTTAATTATGGGTTTGAATTAATTACACAGCCACACACATACGAGAAACTACTTAAAACATTGAAAGTAGTTGAAGAGATACCTAATGTATCAGCTAAGTCTTCACGTTGTGGAATGCACGTGCATATATCAAGAAAAGCTTTCAAAGAAGAGCTGGAACAAGGTACATTGATTTTAATCTGTATGCATCTACAGAATTATTTCAAAAAGTTTTCGGAAAGAAAATCTTATGATTATTGTAGATTATATCTAAGGGGGGAAACTTTCAATAATATAGACTCTTGGAACAAAGTGTTTAGCAATCGCTCTGAAAGGCGCATGTTTATTAACTTAACTAACAGTCAGACAGTTGAGTTTAGAATTTTTCAAGGTTCTACAGACTACAATACAATAGTTGCAAATGTGCAAATGGTAATAATTTTACAGAAACTTGTAAGAAATTTATTATTGGAATTATCAATAAACTTTAATGCACAAAAAACCCCTGAAAATTTCGAAAGAATAAAAGAAAGAGTATTAAAACTTGATAGAACGGATTTAATTAATATAGCTGAAAGCCAGGATTTTAGCGAGTTCATAGAAAAAAACCGTAAAATAAAAAAATAAATGTAAAATAATGCTTGACTAAAATTATTTTATATGTTAATATACTAGTAGATAAATAAAAACAAAACAAAAAAACCAAGGAGGAAACAAATTATGTGTATAATTATTAACAAACCAAAAGGAGTTGCTGTGCCAGACTCAGCAACTATAAAACAATGTTGGGCTAGTAACCCACACGGAGCAGGGGTTATGTACTCGACAGGAACAGAAGTTGTGATAAAGAAAGGGTTCATGACCCTTGAAGAATTTGAAAAAGAGATAGCTGAAATCGAAAATCCAACGGAACGTGGTATAGTATATCACTTTAGGATTACTAGCCACGGGGGAACTAACCAACAAAACACTCACCCTTTTCCAATAAGTGGAGACATTGAAGATTTAAAATTATTGGAATTAACTACTGATATTGGCTTTGCTCACAATGGTATAATATCTTTAACCAGTAATGATATGGACATACATAAATACGGTATCTCAGATACAATGGTATTTATAGAAAAGTATGTATCTAAAATATTTAAATTATCGAATAGAAAATTGAAACAAGAAGTATTGGATTTAGTTGATGATTTAGGGAAAAGTAAATTTTCGCTTATCAATTCAAAAGGGGAAATATTTGAATTAGGGTTTTTCATTGAAGAAAAAGAAACTGGTTTAAGCTTTTCAAATAGTAGTTACAAACCATATGTACCTAAAGTTTACAACTATACTTATGGGGGTAAGACTTACTCTTATGGCACAGATGGTGAGAAATATTATAAAAATGATTGTATTAGTGATGAAGATTTTGAAGAGGTTGATTTTGACTATTTTGGAGAAATTGTAGATAACTCAGCATTCTTTGTCACAAACAAGGGTAAATTCAATACAGCACTTATGTTACTGGAGCTTGAGACTATAAACGTTACTAAGACAGATATAAATGCTACTATTGATATGTACGAGGGTTACACTAAAGACATTTTACTAAAAGATTTAGCTGATACACTGGATAAAACATTATCAACTAGTATTTTAAAACTAGTTTCTAAACTTACAAAAACTGAGATATTGGTTTTAATTACTAAAGCCCTTGCTAGTTGGGATGTTATGTATGGCAGTTAAACTAAATAAAACAACAATTACAATGTTACTTGTAATGAGAAAAAATGGTAAGTCTGTTACTGAGATAGCTGAAAGGCTCTCAGTAACTAGGCAAACTGTTTACAATTATATAGAGCCTGTTAAGAATAGGGCTAAGATATCAGAAAGAAATAAAAGAGATTATGAGAAGTGGATAGGGGGTAAATATGCACTGCCCAAAATGTAATGATAAAAAATTAAAAGTAATTGACAGTAGAGACAGAGAATTGCATGCCAATTCACTCATTAGAAGAAGAGAATGTACTGCCTGTGGCTATAGATTTAATACCAAAGAAGTTGTTATCTCTGTAGCATATAAAAGTGAACCTAGGGTATCTACAGGGGCTACAACTCTAAATAGTAAAAAAGCCGTTGTACAAAAACAAAAAATACAAAAACCAAAAATACAAAAACCAAAAGAGCTGGATATTGACATTGCAAGTATCTTAGACTCAATCTAAAAGGAGAATTAAAATGACAGTTGAAAAAATAGAACAAATAAAAGAAATGTATAAAAGCGGAAAGAGTATCGCAACCATTTCAAAGGAGTTGGTTATTAGCAGGTCAAGTGTCTACTACATTGTAGACCCTATGAAAAAAGAGCAAGCTAAAAAACAGGCTCTAGCTAACTATTACAAAAATAAAGAAGATAGAAGAGAGACACAAAAAATTTACTACGAAAAAAATAGGGCTGATTTAAGGGCAAAACAAAAAGAGTATTATGAAAAAAGAAAGGGGTAGACTATGCAACATAAAATTTACTGGAGCAATAAAAATGTAGGTAAAACTAAGTGTATTATATTTTCTATGTTTCATTATGAGCAAGGTAGAAAGGTTATAGACTTTATGATTTTGTCTAAAAAAAGATATAACAAAAGAAAAGCAAACATAGAGATAAGAACGACACCTGCTATAGAGAATTTATTGCAAATCTACCTTGAAAATAAAGGTATACTAAGCAATCATTTTTTACTAAGAGAAAAAAACTTTTTCGATTTACTTACTGAAAAGCCAGAAAAAATGTGGGGCGGTGACATTGAAACACAGCTTATAAATATGCCACAAGACTCAAGAACAGTTGCGAGTTTTGAGAACCTACAAATGTATATAAAGGCTAAGGTACAAGGCTACAAAGAGATTAATGAGCCTTTCGCACACTTACCAACTAGAGAGTGGGAAATGAATGACTGAGAGAAACATTTTAAACAAGTAATAACTACTAGACTAGCAACACCTGGTCTACACTTATTCGAAGATTTAACAATTATAGCGACATAAAAGGAGAAAATTTTGAAAAATAAAAAGACATTTAAATTTATAGACTTATGTGCGGGTATTGGTGGCTTTCATACAGCATTAAAAGAATTAGGGGGGGAGTGTGTATTAGCAGCTGAGATAGACACTTATGCTATTGAAACTTACAACCAAAATTATAACATAGACTCCAACAATGACTTGAGAGACTTAACTAAAAAAGATATACCAGATTACGACATTCTATGTGCTGGTTTCCCTTGTCAAACGTTTTCAAAAGCAGGAAGTCAACAAGGGTTTGAAGATATTAGGGGAACAATATTTTTTGATATCGTAAGAATATTAACTGAAACTAAACCAAAATTTATATTATTAGAGAATGTAAGAAACTTAGCCAGTCACAATAACGGAAACACTTGGAATACTATAAGAAAAACTTTAACTGAAATAGGTTACTTAGTACCAGAAAAACCTTTCATAGTCTCTCCATTAAACTTTGGAGTACCTCAATCTAGGGAGAGAGTGTTTATACCTTGTATTAGAAAAGATATAGCTAAGGTAGAAAAGATTGAGTTAGAAGTACCTATAAAAAAAGATACTACTATCTTTGATATACTAGAGCCTATTGTTGAATTGAAATATAGTATCTCAGAATATGAAAAATATGCTATTCAAGTATGGGAAGAGTTTAAGCAAGGTATTACAACTAAGGCTCTGGGCTTTCCTATATGGTACGATAGTTTTAAATTAGACAGAGGGTCTATTAAAGACTTGCCACAATGGAAACAAGACTTTAT
>JAOQML010108809.1:0-22651 GCA_027568935.1 Erythroxylum urbanii
AATCATAGTTTCTTGATTCCCAAGTTGACTGACTATAACAAATGACATTGATGACTCCTCATTAATTCATTTGAGCATGGCCATGTATTTCTTCAGTCATCCTTTTCAAGAGGCCTAAATGATATCTCTCTCATTTAAGAGAGGTATGAATCCCATCTACGTCATTCACATCCCTCCACATGATTTATTTGATGTCCATCATAAGACTACTTGTTATCTTGTTAAAAATAACTTAGTCTAATGTCAAAACATTGAATTCGTCATGTAGGGAACCATGATGACTTCAGATTAGAGGACTAAAGTCAAATCATATTAAGAATCACTAATGACATGAAACCATGTAGTGTTCTCTCTGTGGGTCAGTCCAATATATGTTCTCTAACATATAACTATGTTTCTGAATTGATAACTCATATCCATGATCAGTAAAATATGATTATCAATCAGAACACATACTAGCCTTAATTCATTATCATTCCACCAGTAACGATCGACTAGGAATAGTTTAGAATGGTATTATAACGCTTATGGTTTTACTATCAAGTCATATACTTTATGACATAAGCCTAATAATATTCAGGGAATGTAAATCACATTACATAAACAATATACATGCATATTTAAAAGAATACTTCATAATATATTATTAATAAGTCAAAATGTTAGTACAAAAGTCACATATGACTATTGGCCTAGGGCACACTACTAACAAAAAGAACAACACATTGGTATGTTTGCATCATTACTGGGCACCTTCAGTGGGAAAAACAGTCCATTGGCACACCTTCCGCATGAAAAATAGCACGTTGGCATGGTCAATAGGCACCTTTGGAGTGAAAAACAGCCTATTGGGCACCCTTGGTGGCAAACATAGCTGATTGGCGCACCTTTGGTAGGCAAAATAGCCTATTGGCACACCTCTGATGGGCAATATAGCCCATTGGCTCAGTAGCTAGGCACCTTCGGCGGGAAAAACAGCTCGTTGCCATATCCTTTGTAGGAAAAAGAGCCCGTTGGCATAGTTTTGCAGCACAAAAAAACTAGTTATCCACCTTCAGTGGGAACACAGCTCTTTGGGCACCTTTGGAAGGCAAAACAGTCGACTAACTCACCTTTAGTTAGAAACATAGCCCGTTGGCACAACTTTGATGGGAAAAATAACCCTTTAGCAAAGTTGCTAGCTGCCTTCGATGGAAAAAACAATTCATGGAGCATCTTCGATGGGAAAAAAAGTCAATTGGTACATATTAGGTAGCTAAAATAGCCCGTTGGCATCGTCTCTAGGCAACTTAGGTGGGAAAAACAGCTCATTGGTACACCTTCGGTTGGCAAAACAACCTATTAGCAAACTTTTGGTAGGTAAAACAACCTGTTGGCACACCTTTGGTGCACAAAACAGCATGTTGGCATGGTTTTTAGGCACCTTCTATGGGAAAAACAGTCTGTGGCAGACATTCAGTAGCAAAACAGTCTGTGGGCACACCTTTGGGAGGTAAAACAAACTGTAGGCACACCTTTGGGGGCAAAACAGCCTGTTGGTATAGTCACTGTTGGCACACCCTCAATTGGAAACACAGCCTGTTCACACCTTTGGTAGGAAAACAACCCACTGGCATATCTTCGGTAGGCAAAACAACTCGCTGGCAAAGATGCTAGGTGTCTTTGATCAGAAAAACTATTTGTGGGGCATCTTTGGTGGGAAAATCAACCCGTTGGTGCACGTTCGCTAGCCAAAGCAACCAGTTGGCATAGTCGCTAGGCACTTATGGTAGGAAAAACTATCCATTGGGCATTTTCGGTGAAAAAGCAGCCCGTTGGCACATCTTTGGTAGGCAAAACAACCCATTGGCACACCTCTAGTGGGTAATATAACCCGTTGGCATTGTCACTAGGCACCTTCGATGGGAAAAACAACTCGATGTCACATCTTTAGTAGGCAAAAGAGCCCATTGGCACACCTTTGGTGCACAAAACAGCCTGTTGGCATACCTTCAGTGCACAAAACAACTCCTTGGGCACCTTTGATCCATAAAATAGCCCGTTGGCACGGTCACTAGGTACCTTCGGTGTAAAAAATAGCCCGTTGGACATGTTCGGTGGGAAACATAGCCCATTGGCACGACTTCGGTGGGAAAATAGCTTATTGACACAGTTGCTAGGCTCCTTCGGTAGGAAAAACAACTGATTGTCACACCTTCAGTGAGAAAAATAGCACGTTAGCAATCCTGCGATTGGAAAAACTACACTTTGGCACACATTCGATAGGAAAAGTAGCATGTTGGCGCAATTGTTAAGCACCTTTGGTGCGAAAGCCAACCCATTGGCATACCTTTCGTAGGAAAAATAGCACATTGGCATGGTCGATAGGCACCATCGATGGGCAAAATAGTCTGTTGACATGGTCGCTAGGTACTTTAGTAGGAAAAACAGTCCGTTACGAACCTTCAGTGGGAAAAAGACAACATTAGCACAAGCTCAGTGGGAAAAACATCCTGTTGGTACACCTTTGGTGGGAAACATAGCTCGTTGGCACACCTTTAGTGGGCAAAACAGCCTTTTGGCAAGGTCGCTAGCTGTCTTCAGTGGGAAAAATAGTATATGGGGCTTCTTCAGTTGGGAAAAAAGCCCTTTGGCACACATTTGGTGGCCAAAATAGCCAGTTTACATGAAGGCTAGGCACTTTAGGTGGGAACAATAGCCCGTTGGCACACCTTTGGTATGTGAAACAGTTAGTTGGCATATATTCGGTAGGAAAAACAGCCAATTGGCGCACCTTCAATAGGCAAAATAGCCCGTTGGCATGGTTGCTAGGCACATTTGGTGGGAGAAAAAGTATGTGGTGGACATTTTGTAGGAAAAATAACCCAGTGGCACAGTCACTAGGCACCTTAGGTTGCAAAATTAGTCATTAGGCACCTTCTGTAGAAAAACAGCCCGTTGGCACACCTTCGGCAGGCAAAATTGCCTGTTGGCA
Source organism: Erythroxylum urbanii (assembly GCA_027568935.1). Lineage (NCBI taxonomy): Eukaryota > Viridiplantae > Streptophyta > Magnoliopsida > Malpighiales > Erythroxylaceae > Erythroxylum > Erythroxylum urbanii. The sequence goes on from JAOQML010108809.1 coordinate 2,975, forward strand.
TATCTTCAACAGGTAAAACAACCCTTTAAAACAGTTGTTAGGCACCTTCGGTAGGAAAAATAGCCCGTTAGGCAACTTTAGTAGGAAACACAACCTGTTGGTACCCCTTCCGAATGCAAATCAGATCATTGCCAAAGTCGCTAGGTGCCTTCGATGGGAAAATAGTCCGCGGGGCATCTTTGGTGAGAAAAATAGCTCGTTGGCCCACATTCAATGGATAAAACAGGTTGATGACACAGTCGCTACGCATATTAGGTAGCGAAAACAGTCCATTGGGCACCTTCGATGGAAAAACAAGCCATTGGAACACTTTCGATTGGCAAAACAACCAGTTGGCACACCTTTAGTGGGTAAAAAGCACCTTCGCACACCTTCGGTGGGAAACACAGCTCATTGGCACAATCGCTAGGCACCTTCGGTGGGAAAAATAGCCTATTGGCATACCTTGTATGGGAAAAATGGCCCGTTGGCACACCTTGTTCGGGAAAAACAATACATTGGCACGTTGGCATCATTTTTTAGCACCTTTAGTGGGAAAAATGACCCATTGGCACACCTTCGGCAAGAAAAATAGCACGTTGGCATGGTCAGTAGGTACTTTTGGTGTGAAAAACAACTCGTTAGGCACCCTCGGTGGCAAACATAACTTGTTAGCTCACCTTTGGTAGGCTGAAAAGCCTGTTGGCATGGTCACTAGGCACCTTCGATGGGAAAACAGTTTGTTGGCACACCTTTGGTGGGAAAAACAGCACGTTGACATAACTTCAGTGGGAAAAACAGCCCATTGGCATACCTTCAATGAGAAAAATAACACATTGGCACGTTGGCACAGTCGCTATGCACCTACAGTGGGAAAAACAGTTCATTAGAACAACTTCAATGGGAAAAGCAGCATGTTGGCACAAATGTTAAGCACCTTCGATGGGAAAACCAGCCCATTGGCACACCTTCAGCTGGAAAAACAGTAAATTAGCACAGTCAATAGGCACCATCAGTGGGAAAAATAATCCATTTGGCCCCTTTAATGGGGAAAATAGCATTTTGGCACACCATTGGTGGGAAAAAAAAAGCCTGTTGGCACACCTTCGATGGGTAACATAACCTGTTGGCACACCTTTGGTAGGCAAAACAACCCATTGGCAAAGTCGCTAGTTGTCTTCGATGGGAAAAACAGTCCATAGGGCACCTTTAGTGGGAAAAATAACCTGTTGGCAGACATTCGGTGGCTAAAATAGCTTGTTAGCCTAGTCGCTAGGTGCCTAATATGGAAAAACATCCTTTTGGCAAACCTTCGGTAGGCAAAATAGCCTGTTGGCACACCCACTGTAGTAAAATGGCCCATTGGCACACCTTCGACGGGTAAAAATTGTCACGGCCACTAAGCACCCTTGGTAGGAAAAATAACCCATTGATACACCTTCTGTGGGAAAAATAACATGTTGCCACGGTCGATAGGCACCTTGAGTGGGCAAAATAACCCACTAACAGAGTAGCCCAGCACCTTAGCTTGGAAAAATAGTCCTTTGGCACCTTTGATGGAAAAAATAGCACGTTGGCACAACTTCGCTTGGAAAAACAGCCCGTTGGCATACCTTTTGTGGGAAAAACAACATGTTTGCATTGTTTTTAGGCACGTTCGGTAGGGAAAACAGTTCGCAGTAGACATTCAATGGAAAATAGTCAATTGGCATACCTTTAGGAGGCAGAACAACCCGTTGGCACACCTTCGATGCAAAAATAGCTCATTGACACACCTTTTGTAGACAAAATAGCCCATTGGCATGCCTTTACTGGGCAAAACAACCTGCTGGAAAAGTTGCTTGTTGCCTTCGATGGGAAAAACTATCTGCGGTGCATCTTCAGTGGGAAAAATAGCCTGTTGGTACACTTTTGGTGGCCAAAACAGCCAGTTGTCAAAATCATTAGGCAGTTAAGGTGGGAAAACAGTCCATTAAGCACCTTTGGTGGGAAAAATGGCCCGTTGGCACATCTTCGGTTAGCAAAACAGCCTATTGGCACACCTCTAGTAGGGTTTACATCCTATTAGCATGGTCACTAGGCTCCTTCGACCGGAAAAATAGCTCGTTGCCATATCTTTGGAGGGCAAAAAAGCATGTTAGCACACCTTCGATCCTCAAAAAAGCCTGTTGGGCACCTTGTGTTGGAAAAATAGCTCTTCGAGCACTTTGGTAGGCAAAACGGTCAGTTGGCACAGCTTCAGTTGGAAATACAACCCGTTGGGACACCTTCAATGGGCAAAATAGCCCTTTGGCAAAGTTGCTAGCTACGTTCGGTGGGAAAAAAGTTCATGGAGCACCTTCAATGGGAGAAACAGGTAATTGGTACACATTCGATGACCAAAATAGCCTGTTGGCATGGTCTCCAGGCACCTTAGGTAGGAAAAACATCTCATTAGTAGACCTTCGATAGGAAAACAGCCTATTGGCACACTTTTGGTAGGCAAAACAGCCTATTAGTACACCTTTGGTGGGTAAAACAGCCTGTTGGTACACCTTTAGAGGGCAAAACAGTATGTTGGCATGATTGTTAGGCACCTTTCGTGGGAAAAACAGTCCGTGGCTGATATTCAATGGGAAAACAGTCCATTAGCACACCGCTGGGAGACAAAACAGCCCATTGGCACACCTTCGGGGGCAAAATAGTTTATTGGTACAATCGCTAGGCATCGTCGGTGGGAAGAACAACCAATTGGCACACCTTCAGTGGGAAATATAACTCGTTGGCATGGTCGCTAGGCACCTTAGGTGGCAAAATAATCCGTTGGGCACCTTCGGTAGAAAAATAGCCTGTTGGCACACCTTCGGTAGGCAAAACAGCCCACTGGCAAAGTCGCTAGCTGCTTTCAATTTGAAAAAATGTTAGTGGGGCATCTTTGGTGGGAAAAACTGCCCTCTCAAGCACGTTTGGTGGCCAAAATAGCTAGTTAGCACATTCTATACGCACTTAAGGTTGGAAAAACTGTCTGTTGGGCACTTTCGGTGGAAAAAAATAGCCCGTTGGGCACCTTTAGTGGGAAAAGACCACATTGACATAACTTCAGTGGGAAAAATAGCCTGTTGGCACACCTTCGCTGGGAAACACAGTTCGTTGGCACACCTTTGGTGGGTAAAGCAGCTGTTTGGCAAAGTTGCTAGTTGCCTTCGATCGAAAAAATAGTCTCTGGGGCATCTTTGATGGAAAAAATAGCCTATTGGCACACATTTGGTGCCAAAATAACTCGTTGGCATGGACACTAGGCACCTTAGGTGGGAACCATAGCCTATTGGCACACCTTCAGTAGGCAAAACAACCAGTTGGCATACGTTTAGTAGGAAAAACAGCCTATCGTCACACTGTCAGTGGGCAAAATAGCTCATTAGCATGGTTGCTAGGCACTTTTGGTGGGAGAAAAAAGTCCATGGTGGACATTCTGTAGGGAAAATAGGTCATTGGCACAGTCACTAGGCATCTTAGGTGGCAAAAACTGTTAGTTGGGCACCTTTAACCACAAAATAGCCCATTGACACACCTTCAGCAAGCAAAATAACTTGTTGGCACACCTTCGGTGGGTAAAATAGCCCGTTGGGCACCTTAGGTAGGAAACACAACCCGTTGGTACCTTGTTGTTGGGTAAAACAGCTCGTTGGCAAAGTCATTAGGTGCATTCGGTGGGAAAAGTAGTACATAGGGCATCATCTATGAGGGAAACGGCCCGTCGATTCATATTTAGTGGCCAAAAAAGGTTGTTGGCACAGTCACTAGGCACTTTAGGTTGCAAAAACAGTCCATTGGGCACCTTCAATGGAAAAACAACCCATTGGCACACTTTTTATAGGCAAAACTGCCCGTTAGCGCACCTTCGATGGGCAAAATAGCCCGTTGGAAAAGACGATAGGTTCATTTGATGGGAAAAGCTATCTGTGGGCGAACTTCGATTGGAATAACAACTTGTTGGTGCATATTCGATGGCCAAAACAGCCCGTTGGCACGATCGGTAGGCACTTTAGGTGGTAAAAATAGTCTTTTGGGCACCATCGATTCTTTTTGTTCGCACACCTCCGGTGGGCAATATCCCTATTGACACAGTCGCTAGGCATCTTTGGTGGGAAAAACAACTCATTGTCACATCTTTGGCAGGCAAAAGAGCCCGTTGGCACACCTCTAGTGGGCAAAATATCCCACTGGCACACCTTTGGTGGGCAAAACAACATGTTGGCATAATTGTTAGGCACCTTAGGAGGGAAAATAACTCATTGATATACCTTTGGTGGAAAAAATAACACGTTGGCAAGGTCGATAGGCTCTTCGGTGGACAAAACAGCTCACTAGCATAGTAGCTAGGATCCTTAGTGGGGGAAAACAGTCCGTTGGGCACATTTAGTGTGAAAAATAGCACGTTAGCAAACCTTCGATTGGAAAACGGCTCATTGGCACAACTTCAGTGGGAAAAAACACATTGGCACACCTTTGATGGGAAACACAGTTCATTGGCATGGTCACTAGGCAACTTTGTGGGGAAAAATAACCTATTGGCATACCTTCGGTGGGAAAAACAACAGATTAGCACAACTTGTACGGAAAAATTGCCCGTTGCACACCTTGTGTGGGAAAAACAGCATATTGGCACATTGGCTTCATTGTTGGGCATCTTCAGTGGGAAAAACAACCCATTGGCACACCTTTAGTGGGAAAAATAGCAGGCTGGCACGATCAATAGGCACCTTTGATGTGAAAAACAGCCCGTTGGGCACCCTCGATCATTAGGCACCTTCTGTGGGAAAAATAGTCCGTTGGCACACCTTTGGTGGGACAAACAGCCCGTTGGCTTAACTTTGGTGGGAAAAGTAGCCCGTTGGCACATCTTCAATATGAAAAATAGCATGTTAGCATGTTGACATAATTGCTAGGCACCTTCGGTGGGAAAAAGCCTATTAAAACGCCTTCGATGGGAAAAGAAACATGTTGGCACGTTGGCACAACTGTTAGGCATCTCCAGTGGGAAAATCAACCTATTAGCATACCTTTGATGGGAAAAGCAGCAAGTTTGTACGATCGATAGGTATCTTCGGTGGGAAAAACAATCTGTTTAGGCCCTTTAGTAGGGAAAACGACACTTTGGCACACCTTTGGTGGGAAACATAGCCTATTGGCACACCTTTGATGGGAAACACAACCTATTGGCACACCTTTGGTGGGTAAAACAGCCCATTGGCTTAGTCACTCGCTACCTTCAGTGGGAAAAACAATCCGTAGGCCACCTTTGGTTGGAAAAACAATCTGTTGGCACACATTCGACGGTCAAAATAGCTCATTGGCATGGTTGCTAGGAACCTTAGGTGGGAAAATAGCCTATTGGCACACCTTTGGTTCGTAAAATGGCCTATTAACACACCTTCTGTAGCAAAACAGCCCATTGACACACCTTCGATGGGCAAAACATCCTATTGACATAGTCACTAGGCACCTTTGGTGGGAAAAATAACCCATCGGCACACCTTCGATGGGAAAATAGCTTGTTCCTATAGTCTGTTGGGCACCTTTGATGGAAAAATAGCCTGTTAGCACACCTTTGGTAGGCAAAACAACCCATTGGCACACCTTTGATAGGTAAAACAGCCCATTGGCACACCTTCGGTGGGCAAAACAGCTCGCGGGTAAAGTCGCTAGATGTTTTCGATGGGAAAAACTATCCGTGGGGCACCTTTAGTGGGAAAAACAGCCCGTTGGTGCAATTTCAGTGGCTAAAACAGCCAGTTGGCATAGTCGCAAGGCACTTCATGAGGGAAAAACAATTAGATGGGCACCTTTGGTAGGAAAAACAGCCCATTGGAACACCTTCGACAAGCAAAACAGCTGATTGGCACACCTTTGGTGTGCAAACCATCCAATTGCGCACCTATGGTGGAAAAAACAACTCTTTGGGCACCTACGATAGGTAAAACAACCAGTTGGCACACCTTCAGTTGGAAACATAGCCCGTTGGCACACCTTCAGTTGGCAAAATAGCCATTTGGCAATGTTAATAGCTGCCTTCGATGGGAAAAACAGTTTGTTTCGGTAGGAAAAACAGCTCATACATGCCTTTAATAGGCAAAACAACCCATAGGCACACCTCTGGTGGGCAATATAGCTCGTTGGCACAGCCCTAGGGACCTTTGGTAGGAAAAACAGCTCGTTACCATATCTTCGGTATGAAAAAGAGCCAATTGTCACACCTTCGGTGCACAAAACAGCCCATTGGGCACTTTCGGTGGGAAAATACCTCTTTGGGTACTTTCGATAGGCAAAACGGCCAATTGGCACATGTTCAGTTAGAAACACAGTCTGTTGGCACACCTTCGGTGGGTAAAATAGCCCTTTGGCAAAGTTGCTAGCTACCTTCGGTAGGAAAAACACATTGTTTGGCATTTTCGACGAAAAAAATAGCCAATTGGTACACATTCAGTAAAAAATATAGCCCGTTGGTTCACTTTTGGTGGGCAAAATAGCCTGTTGGCACACTTTTGGTAGGCAAAGCAGACTATTGGCACACCTTTGGTGGGCAAAACAGCATGTTGGCATAGTTGTTAGGCACCTTCCATAGGGAAAACAGTTCGTGGCAAACATTCAGTGCGAAAACAGTCCATTAGCGCACCTTTAGGAGGTAAAACAACCTGTTGGCACACCTTCGGGGACAAAACAACCCGTTGGTACAGTGGCTAGCACCTTCAGTGGAAAAAACAACTTATTGGTACACCTTTTGGGGGAAAAACAGCCCGCTGGCAAGGCCCTTAGGCACCTTAGATGGCAAAACAATCTGTTGGGCACCTTTGGTAGAAGAATAGCCTATTGGCACACCTTTGGTAGGCAAAACATCCCGCTGAAAAAAAGTCGCTAGGTGCTTTCGATGGGAAAATCTATTTGTGGGCCACTTTCGATGGGAAAAACAGCCCATAGGTGCACGGTCGGTAGCTAAAATAGCCAGTTTCCACTATCACTAGGCACTTAAGGTAGAGAAAACTGTCCGTTGGGCACGTTCAGTGAAAAAAATAGCCCGTTAGCACATCTTCAGTTGGCAAAATAGCCCGTTGGCACACCTTCGACCGTTGGCACAGTCACTAGGCACCTTCAATGGGAAAAATAGCTCGTTGCCACATCTTTGATAGGTAAAAAAGCCCGTTGGCACACCTTTGGGTGGCAAAACAGCCCATTAGAACACCTTCAATACGTAAATTAGCCCGTTGCACACATTAGGGGGGAAAACAACCTGTTAGGCACCTTTAATGGGAAACACAACCAGTTGGCATACCTTTGATGGGCAAAATAGCCCATTGGCATGGTCGCTAGGCATCTTCAATGTGAAAAACAACCTGTTGGGCATGTTTCACGGACAAAATAGTCTATTGACATGATTTCTAGGCACCTTCGGTAGGAAAAATAGCCCGTTGTCACACCTTCAATGGGAAAAATAGCACGTTGGCAACCCTTCGAGTAGAAAAACTACCCTTTGGTGCACCTTCGATGGGAAAAACAGCACATTGGCACAATTGTTAGGAACCTTCGGTGAGAAAACCAACCCATTGGCACATCTTTGATAGGAAAAACAACACGTTGGCACAGTTGATAAGCACCATCGGTGGGTAAAATAGCTCGTTGACACAGTCTCTAAACACCTTAAGTGGGAAAAACAATCCGTTGGGCACCTTCTGTGTGGAAAAGACCACGTTGGCGCAACATAAGTAGGAAAAACAGTCTATTGACACACCTTCAGTGGGAAACACAGCCAGTTGGCACACCTTTGGTGGGTAAAACAGTCTGTTGGCAAAGTTGCTAGCTGCCTTCAGTGGGGAAAACAGTCCATGGGGCACCTTTAGTGTGAAAAAATACCGTTGGCTCATAATTGGTGGCCAAAATATCCCGTTAGCATGGACGTTAGGCATCTTAGGATGGAACAACAGCCCTTTGGCATACCTTCGGTAAGTAAAATAGCAGGTTGGAATATGTTCGGTAGGAAAAACAGCCTATTGGCACACCTTCAGTGGGCAAAACAGCCCATTGACATGCTCAATAGGCAACTTTGGTGGGAAAAAAGTTAATGGTGGACATTTTATGGGAAAGATTGCCTGTTGGCACAGTCCCTAGAAACTTTAGGTGGCAAAAACAGTCGGTTGGGCATGTTCGGTGGGAAAAACAACCCGTTGGCACAACTTCGACAGGCAAAGCAACCCGTTGACACACCTTTGGTGGGTAAAATAACCCATTGACAAAGTCGCTAGGAACCTTCGGGGGGAAAATAGCCCGTTGGACACCTTCGGTGGGAAGCACGACCCGTTGGTACCCCTTTATGGGCAAAATAGTTCAGTGCCAAAGTTGCTAAGTGCATTCAGTGGGAAAAGTAGTTCATGGGGCATCTTCAATAAGAAGCACACCCTGTTGGCTCACATTCAGTGTCCAAAACAGGCTATTGGCACAGTTGCTAGGCACCTTAGGTGGCAAAGGTAGTCCTTTGGGCATCTTTAATGGAAAAACAACTCGTTGGCACACTTTTGGTAGGCAAAACAACTCTTGGAATACCTTCGATGGGCAAAATAGCCCGTTGGCAAAGTCTCTAGGTGCCATCGATGGGAAAAATAGTATGTGGAGCACCTTTGGTGGGAAAATAGTTCGTTGGTGTGTTTTCAGTGGCTAAAAAAGCTTGTTGGTATGGTTGCTAGGCACTTTAGGTAGGAAAAATTATCCATTGCGCACCTTTGGTAGGAAAAAAACACGTTGGCATACCTCCGGTGGGTAATACAGCCCGTTGGCACGATCGCTAGGCATCTTTGGTGGGAAAAACAACTCGTTGGCACATCTTTGGTGGGAAAAAGAGCCCGCTGGCACACGTTTGGCGGACAAAATAACTCATTGGCACATCTTTGATGCACAAAATAGCACGTTGACATAATCGCTAGGCACCTTAGGTGGCAAAAATAACCCATTGGCACAACTTTGGTGGGAAAAATAGCATGTTGGCATGGTCGATAGGCACCTTCAGTGGGAAAAATAGCTCGCTAGCACGATAGAAAGGATCCTTAGTGGGGAAAAAAAGCCTGTTGGGCACTTCCAGTGCAAAAAATAACATATTGGCACACCTTTGGTGGGAAAAACAGCCTATTGGCACATCTTCAGTAGGAACAAAGAACATTGGCACACTTTCGATAGGAAATGCAACTCATTGGCATGGTCACTAGGCACCTTTGGTTAGGAAAACTACCCATTGGCACAGCTTGTGTGGGAAAAACAACACATTGGCACACCTTGTGTCGGAAAAACAGCCTGTTGGCACACTTTGTATGGGAAAAACTGCACGTTGACGAGTTGACATCATTGTTGGGTACCTTCAATGGGAAAAATAGCCCATTGGCACACCTTCGGTGTGAAAAACAGAACATGTTCGATGGGAAACACATCCCGTTGGCACATCTTTGCTTGGCAAAACAGCTCGTTGACATGGTCACTAGGCACCTTCGGTGGGAAAAATAGCCCTTTGTCACACCTTTGGAGGGAAAAATAGCATATTGGCAATTCTTCGGTTGGAAAAACTGCCCTTTGGCACACCTTTGGTGGGAAAAGCAGCACATTTGAACAATCGTTAGGCACCTTCGGTGGGAAAACTAGCCCATTGGCATAACTTCACTAGGAAAAACAAAGCATTGGACAATCGATAGGCACCATCAGTGGGAAAAATAGCCCGTCGACACGGTTGCTAGGAACCTTAGGTAGGAAAAATAGTCTGTTGGGCAACTTTAGTGGGAAAAAGACCACGTTGGCACAACTTTAGTGGGAAAAACAACCTATTGGCACACCTTCGGTGGGAAACACAGCCCGTTGGCACAGTCACTAGGCATCTTTGGTGGACTAAACAGCTCGTTGGTACATCTTTGGTAGGCAAAAGAGCTTGTTGGCACACCTTTGGTGGGCAAAACATTCCGTTGACACATCTTGGATACACAAAGCAGCACGTTGGCATAATTGCTAGGCACCTCAGGTGGGCAAAATAAGCCATTAGAACACCTTAGGTAGGAAAAATAGTAGGTTGGCATAGTCGATAGGCACATTCGGTGGGCAAAATAGCTCACTAGCCCGATAGTTAGGATACTTTGTTGGGAAAAAAGCCTGTGGGGCACTTTCGGTGCAAAAAAACCACGTTGGCACATCTTTGGTGGGAAAAACAGCCTTTTGGCGTGTCTTCAATGGGAAAAAAGCATATTGGCACACCTTTGGTGGTAAACACGGCCCGTTAGCATAATCATTAGGCACCTTCGACAATGTGTGGGAAAAATCGCCCGTTGGCACACCTTGTGTGGGAAAAACATAATGTTGGCATCATTGATGGGCACCTTTAATGGGAAAAACAACCCATTGGTACACCTTCGGTGGGAAAAACAGCACGTTTTCACGGTTGATAGGCACCTTTGATGTGAAAAACATCCCGTTAGGCACCCTTAGCGGGAAATATAGCCTGTTGGCATACTTTTGGTAGGCAAAAGTTCCTGTTGACATGGCCCCTAGGCACCTTTGGTAGGAACAACAGTTCATTGGCACACCTTTGGAGGGAAAAACAACATGTTGGTATAACTTTGGTGGGAAAAACAGCCCGTTGGAACATCTTAAATGGGAAAAATAGCACGTTGTCAAGTTGACACAGTCACTAGGTACCTTTGATAGGAAAAACAGCTCATTAGAAAACCTTCGATAGGAAAAGCAGCACATTGGCATGTTGGCACAACTGTTAGGCATCTTCAGTTAGGCACCTTCGGTGGGAGAAATAGCAAGTTGGCACGGTCAATAGGCACCTTTGGTGGGAAAAGAAATCTGTTTGGCCCCTTGGGTGGGGAAAACAACATCTTGGCACATGTTTGGTTGGTAAAACAACTCATTGGCAAAGTCGCTAGCTGCTTTCGTGGGAAAAACAGTCCGTGGGCACCTTTGGTGGGAAAATATCCTATTGGGACACATTTGACGGCCAAAATAGCCCGTTGGCACGGTCGCTAGGTAGCTTAGGTGAGAAAAACAACCTGTTGGCATACCTTTGGTAGGCAAAAAGCTTGTTGGCACACCTTCGGCAACAAAACAGGCGGTTGGCACACCTTCGATGGGTAAAACATCCCATTGGCACACCTTCAGTAGGAAAAATAGCACGTTGGCAGAATCGATAGGCACTTTTGATGGAAAAATAGCCCGTTGGCACAGTAGCCAGACACCTTAGCTAGGAAAAAATCCGTTGGGCACCTTAGGTGGGAAAACAGCAAGTTGGCACACTTTCAATGGGAAAAACAACCCGTTGGCACACCTTTGGTTGACAAACAACCTGTTAGCACATCTTCGGTCGGCAAAACAACCTATTAGAACACCTTTGGAGGGAAAAACAACATGTTTGTATGGTTGCTAGGACCTTCGGTGGGAAAAACAGTCCGTGGTAGAGATTCCATAGGAAAACAATCCGTTGGCACACCTTTGGGAGGCAAAATAGCCCTTTGACACATATTCGGAGGGAAAAACAGCTCATTGGTATAGTCACTAGGCACCTTTGGTAGGTAAATTAGTCCGCTGGGCACCTTCGGTGGGAAACATAGCCCACGATCGCTAGGCACCTTATACGACAAAACAATCTGTTGGGCAACTTTGGTGGAAATACAGTCTGTTGCCACAACTTCTATAGGCAAAACATCTCGTTGGCACACCTTCGATTGGAAAAATAGCCCGCTGGCAAAGTCACTAGGTGCCTTCGATGGGAAAAACTATATGTGGGACACCTTAGGTGGGAAGAATAGCTCGTTGGTGCACTTTTGGTGGCCAAAATAGCTAGTTGGCACGGTCGCTAGGCACTTAAGGTGGTAAAAGCAATTCATTGGGCACCTTCGGTGGGAAAACAACTAATTGCACACCTTTGGTAAGCAAAGCAGCCCATTGGCACACCTCCAGTGGGTAATACAGCTTATTGGCTTGTTTGCTAGGCACCTTTGGCGGGAAAAATAGCTCGTTACCACATCTTTGGTAGGTAAAAAAGCCTGTTGGCACACCTTCGGTGTACAAAACAACCCATTGGGCACCTTTAGTGGGAAAAACAACTCATTGGGCACCTTTGGTGGGAAAACAGCTCATTGGCACACCTTTGATGGGCAAAACAACTCGTTGGCGTGATAGCTAGGCATCTTCGATGTGAAAAATAGTTCGTTGGCCATGTTTGGAGGGAAACACAACCCATTGGGACATCTTTAGTGGGCAAAATAGCCTGTTATCACGATCGCTAGGCATCTTCGGTGGGAAAAATAGTACATTGGCAATCCTTCGGTTGGAAAACTACCCTTTGGCACACTTTTAATGGGAAAGCTGCACGCTGGCACAACCGCTAGGTATCTTTGGGGCCAAAACTAGCTCATTGGCACTCCTTCAGTGGGAAAAACAACACATTGGCACAATTGATAGGCACCATCGGTGGGTAAAATAGCCCGTTGACACAGTCACTAAGCACCCTAGGTGGGAAAAACAGTCCGTTGGGTAGCTTCAATGGGAAAAAACACATTGGCATACCTTCAGTGGGGAAAACAGCCTATTGGCACAACATCGGTGGGTAACACGGCCCGTTGTCACACCTTTGGTAGGTAAAATAGCCCATTGGCAAAATCTCTAGCTGCCTTTAGTGGGAAAAACAGTCCATGGGGCATCTTCACCGGGAAAAACAACCCGTTGGCACATATTCGGTATGCAAAACAGCCTGTTCACACATTCACTAAGTGCCTTCAATGGGAAAAACAGTATGTTGGCACACCTTTGATGGGAAAAATAGCACATTGGTATAACTTCAGTGGGATAAACAGCTCGTTGGGACACCTTTGGTAGGAAAAATAGGACGTTGGTATAACTTCAATGGGAAAAATAGCCTGTTGGCATACCTTCGATGGTAAAAGTAGCATGTTGGCATAACCATTAGGCACCTTCGGTAGGGAAACCAGCCCATTGGCTCACTTTTTGTGGGAAAAGCAACAAGTTGGCACAGTCGATAGGCACCTTAGTTAGGAAAAATAGCCCATTGGCTTGGACACTAAGCACCTTAGGTGGGAAAAATAGTTCGTTTAGCACCTTCGGTGGGTAAAAGCACCCATTGGCACACCTTCGGCGGGAAAAACCACATGGCCACACCTTGGGTGGGAAAATGGTCCTTTGGCACACCTTCTATGGAAAAAAGTATGTTGGTATGTTGGCATCATTGTTGGGCACTTTCAGTGGGAAAAACAGCTCATTGGCACACCTTCAGTGGAAAGAACAACCCTTTAGCACACCTTCAGTGTGAAAAATAACCCGTTGGGCACCCTCTATAGGAAACACAACCTGTTGGCACGTCTTTGGTGGGCAAAACAACCTATTGGCAAGATCACTAGGCACCTTCGATGGGAATAACAGTCCATTGGCACACTGTTGGTGGGAAAAACAACACTTTGGCACAACTTCGGTGGGGAAAACTGCCCATTTTCACACCTTCGATGGGAAAAATAGCACGTTGGCACATTGGCACAGTCGCTAGGCACCTTCGGCTAGAAAATAACCCATTGGAACACCTTCCATGGGATAAGCAGCGCGTTTGCATGTTGACACATTCATTAGGCACCTTTGGTGGGAAAACTAGGCCATTGACATACCTCCAATGGCAAAAGCGGTATGTCGACACAATCGGTAGTTACCTTCGGTGGGCAAAATAACCCGTTGGCACGCTTGCTAGGCACCTTAGGTGGAAAAAACAGCCTGTTGGGACGATCACTAGGTGTCTTTGGTGGGAAAAATAAAAAATTTGCACACCTTCGGTGGGAAAACAACCTGTTGGCACACCTTTGGTGGGAAACATAGCCCGTTGGCATATCTTAGGTAGGCAAACCATTTCGTTGACAAAGTCACTAGCTGCCTCCTGTGGGAAAAACAATCCATTTAGGTGGGAAAAATAGTGGGTGGCTAAAATAGCCCGTTTACATGGTTGCTAAGCACCTTGGGTGTGAAAAACAGCCCGTTGGCACACCTTTGTAGGCGAAAAACCTATTGGCACACCTTCGATAGGCAAAATAGCCTGTTGGCACACCTTCGGTGGGCAAAACCACCTATTGTCACGATCGTTAGGCACCTTTGGTGGGAAAAACATGTCGTGGCAGGCATTCGGTGGGAAAAATAGCTCATTGGTATCATTGCTAGGCACCTTAGGTGTCAAAAATTGTTAGTTAGGCATCTTCGGTGAGAAAAACTGCCCGTTGGCACTCCTTCGGGAAGAAAAATAGCTCATTGACACAACTTTGGTAGGCAAAATAGCCTATTGGTATGATCGCTAGGTACCTTCGGTGGATATAGTAGCCCATTTGGCACCTTCAGTGGGTAAAACAACCCATTGGAAAAGTCACTAGGTGCTTTGGGTAGGAAATACAGTCCGTTGGCACCCACTCAGAGGCCAAAATAGCCCGTTGGTATAGTCGCTAAGCATATTAGGTGGCAAAAATAATTAGTTGGCCACATTCAGTGCAAAACAGACCATTGGCACATGATTGGTAGACAAAACAATCCATTGGCACACCTTCAGTGGGGTAAAGTAGCTCGTTGGCAAAGTCGTTAGCTACCTTTGAGGGGAAAAATAGTCCATGGGGCACCTTTGGTAACAACTCGTGGGCATGGTTGTTAAGCACCTTATTTAGGAAAAACAATTTGTGGCAATCCTTTGGTAGGAAAAATAGTCCGTGGTACACCTTTGAGAGGCAAAATAGTCAATTGACACACATTTGGTGGGTAAAACAGCCTATTGGCATACCTTTCGGGGGCAAAACAGCCAGTTGGTTCACCTTCAGTAGGCAAAACAACGCGTTGGCACAGTCACTAGGCACCTTTAGTAGGGAAAATAGCCCGTTGGGCATCTTAGATAGGAAACACAGCCCGTTGGCATAGCTTTGGTGGGAAAACAACTTGTTGGAAAAGTTACTAGGTGCTTTCAGTAGGAAAAACAGTCCGTAGGGCAGCTTCGGTGGGAAAAATAGACTGTTGGCACGGTCGCTAGGCATCGAAGGTGTTAAAACTTTCCATTGTGCACCTTTGGTGGAAAAATAGCCTATTGACACACCTTCGATAGGCAAAACTGCTCGTTAGCACACCTTTGATGGGCAAAACAGCCTGTTGGCACAATCGTTAGGTACCTTTGGTTGGTAAAATAGCCTGTTGGGCACCTTCAATTGGGAAAACAACCTGTTGGCACAGGTTCGATGGGCAAAACAACCTGTTGGAAAAATCACTAGTGCTTTTGGTGGGATAATAGTCCATGGGGCAGTTTTGGTGGGAAAAATAGGTCGTTGGCACTGTCGCTAGGCATTTTAGGTGGCAAAATAGTTAGTTGGGCATCTTCGGTGGGAAAACATCCCGTTGTCACACCTTCGAATGGCAAAACAACACGCTGGCAAAGTTGCTAGGTTCCTTTAATAGGAAAACTATCGATGGGGCACCGTTAGTGGGACAATAGTTCGTTGGTACACTTTTAGTCTCCAAAACAACCTATTCACACGATCACTAGGCATTTAAGGGGGGAAACAGTCCTTTGGTCACCTTCAGTGGGAAAACAGCCCATTGGCACAACTTTGGTAGGCAAAATAGCCCAATGGCACACCACCGGTGGGTAATACAAGCCATTGGCACGATCACTAGGCCTCTTTAGTTGGATAAATAACTCATTGCCACATCTTTGGTAGGCAAAAAATCCCGTTGGCACACTTTTGGTGGGCGAAGTAGCCCGTTGGTAGATATGCGGTGCATAAAATGGCCTATTGACACGATCGCTAAGTACCTTCGGTCGAAAAAACAACTCCTTGGGCATCATCGATGGGAAACACAACTCATTGGCACACCTTCAATGGGCAAAACAGCCCATTGGCACAATCGCTAGGCACCTTCGGTAATCAAAATAGTCCATTGGCACATATTTGGTAGTCAAAATAGTCCATTGGCACAATCACTAGGCACCTTCGTTGTAAAAAATAGCCCGTTGGCACATATTTGGTAGTTAAAATAGTCCATTGGCATGGATGTTAGGCCCCTTAGGTGGGAACAACAGCCTATTGGCACACCTTTGGTTGCCAAAACAGTCGATTGACACATCTTCGGTAGGCAAAATAGCCCATTAGCACTTCTTTAGTGGGCAAAACAGCCCGATGACATAGACGTCAGGCACCTTCGGTGGGAAGAACAGTCCGTGGAGGACATTCAGTGGGAAAAGTAGGCTATTGGAATGGTCACTAGGCACCTTAGGGGTAAAAAACAGTCAGTTGGGCACCTTTGGTAGGAAAAACAGCCCTTGCCACACTTTTGAGGGGCAAAACAGCTCGTTAGAACACTTTTGGTGGGCAAAATAACTTGTCAACATGGTTGCTTGGCACCTTCTGTGGGCAAAATAGCCCATTGGAACGGTAGCTAGGAACCTTAGGTAGGAAAAATAGTCCATTGGGTAACTTCAGTGGGAAAAACAACATGTTGGAACACTTTCAGCAGGAAAAATAGCCTTTTTGCACACCTTCAGTGGGAAACACAGCCTGTTGGCACACCTTCGGTGGGTTAAATAGCCCGTTGGCAAAGTCCTCAGTTGCCTTTAATAGGGAAAAACAGTCCATGGGGCATCTTCTTTGGGAAAAATAGCCTGTTGGCACATATTCGGTGGCCAAAAATCCCATTGGTGCTAGGCACCTTAGGTGGGAACAACAGCCCAATGGCACACCTTTGGTTGGTAAAATAGCTAATTGGCACACCTTTGATAGGCAAAACAGCCCGTTGGTACACCTTCAGTAGGCAAAATAGCTCGTTGGCATGGTTGCTAGGCACCTTCAGAGGGAAAAACAGTCTGTAGCAGACATTTGATGGGAAAAATGGGTTGTTGGAATGGTCACTAGGCACCTCAGATGGCAAAAACAGTCAGTTAGGCAACTTCAGAGCGAAAACAACCCCTACCACACCTTCAGGAGATGAAACAATCCATTGGCATACCTTTGGTGGGCAAAACAACCTGTCGACATGGTCTCTTGGCACCTTTGGTGGGCAAAATAGCCCATTGGGAACCTTTGATGTGAAACACAACCTTTTGGCACCCCTTCGGTGGGCAAAACAACTCGTTGGCAAAGTCGTTAGGTGCCTTCGGTGGAAAAACAACTAGTTGGCAAATCTTTAGCAAGAAAAAGAGCCCATTGCCACATCTTTGGTGGGCAAAATAGCATATTGGCATGATCGCTAGGCACCTTAAGTGGAAAAATAACCCATTGGCACTCCTTTGGTAGGCAAAATAGCTTGCTAGCACAGTAGCCAGGATCCTTAGCGAGGAAAAATAGTCCGTTGTGCATTTTCGATGCAAAAAACAGCACATTGACACACCTTCGATGGGAAAAATGACTCATTGGCAAGCACGTTGACACTCCTTTGGTGGAAAACACAGCAAGTTGGCACAATCGTTAGGCACCTTCGGTGGGAAAAACAGCCCGTTGACACGAATTTGTTGGGAAAAACAACACATTGGCACACCTTGAGTGGGAAAACGGCTTATTAGTACACCTTTGGTGGGCAAAACGACTTATTGGCATAACTTTGGTAGGAAAAACATCCTGTTGGCACATTGTCGATGGGAAAAATAGCACATTGGCATAGTCACTAGACACCTTTGGTGGGAAAATAGCCCATTGTATCACCTTCAGTGGGAGAAGCAGTACTTTGGCACATTGACAACACAGTTAGGCACCTTTGGTAGGAAAACCATCCCATTGGCACACCTTCAGTGGGAAAAGCGACAAGTTGGTATGATCAATAGGCACCTTTGTTGGGCAAAATAGCCCGTTAGCTCAGACGCTAGGTAACTTAGGTGGGAAAATCAGTCCGTTTGACATCTTCGGTGGGAAAAACAGCCCATTAGCACACCTTTGGTTTAAAAAACCACACATTGGCACACCTTGGGTGGGAAAAATGATCCATTGGCACACCTTGGATGGGAAAAAAAGCACGTTGGCATGTTCACATTGGTGTTAGGCACCTTCAGTGGGAAAAACAACTCATTGGTAGACCATTAGTGGGAAAAACAGCCCGATGGCATACCTTCAGTGTGAAAAATAGCCCGTTGTGCACCCTCAGTAGGAAACATAACCCGTTGGCACACCTTCGATGGGCAAAACAACTTATTAGCACGATCACTAGGCACCTTCGATGGGAACAATAGTCTATTGGTACACCTTTGGTGGGAAAAACAATACGTTGGCAACTTTTGTGGGAAAAACTGCCCATTTTCACACCTTCGATGAGAAAACAATGCATTGGCACATTAGCACAGTCGCTAGGCACCTTCGGTGGGAAAAACAGCCCATTGGAACACTTTTGATGGGAGAAGCAACATGTTTGCACATTGGCACATTCGTTAGGCTCCTTCGGTGGGAAACCTAGGCCATTGGCACACCTTCAATAAGTAAAATAGCAAGTTGACAAGGTCAATAGGCACGCCTTCAGTGGGAATCACAGCCTAATGGCATACGTTTTGTGGGTAAAATAGCCCATTGGCAAAGTCATTAGCTACCTTCAGTAGGAAAAACAGTCCATGGGGTACACATTCTATGGCAAAAATAGCCCATTGGCATGGTTGCTAGGCACCTTGGGTTGGAAAAATAGCCTGTTGGCACACCTTTAATTGGCAAAACAGTCGATTGACACACCTTTGGTAGGCAAAACAGGCCATTGGCATACCTTCAGCGGGCAAAACAATCTATTGGCATGGCCACTAGGCACCTTCGGTGGGAAAAATAGTCCGTAGCGAACATTCGGTAGAAAACAATACCCTGATGGCACGATCACTAGGCACCTTAGGTGGCAAAAATAGTCAGTTGGGCACCTTGGCAGGAAAAACACCTCGCCACACCTTCGGGAGGCAAAACAACCAGTTGACACTCCTCTGGTAGGCAATACAACCCGTTGGCACAGTCGCTAGGCATCTTCGATGGGAAAAACAACTCGTTGGCACATCTTTGGTAGGCAAAAGAGCCTGTTGGCACACCTTTGGTAGGCAAAAGAGCCCCTTGACACATCTTCAGTGCACAAAATAGCCAGTTGGCACAATCATTAAGCAACTTTGATGGGAAAAATAGCCTGTTAGGCATCTTTGGTGGGAAACACAGCTTATTGGCGCACCTTCTATAGGAAAAACAACTAGTTGGCACAGTCACTAGGCACCTTCAGTAGGAAAAATAACCTATTGGCACACCTTTGGAGGGAAAAAAACATGTTGGCACGATCAATAGGCACCTTCGATGGGCAAAATAGCACATCGGCACAGTTGCTAGACACCTTCGATGTTTAAAACTGCTCCTTGGCATACCTTTGGTGGGATAAACAACACGTTGGCAACTCTAAGGTTGAAAAAAGACCCGTTGGCACACCTTTGATGGGAAAAATAGCACGTTGGCATGTTGGCATCATTGCTGGGCACCTTTAGTAGGAAAAATAGCCCATTGGCATACCTTCGGTGGCAAAAACAGTAAGTTGGCACAGTCGATAGGCACGGTCGATGGGAAAATAACCCATTGGGCACCGTCAGTGGGTAACACTGTAACATCCCGTTTCCAGAGAACGGGTCGGACCAGAGAAACAGGTCCAAGAGTGGGGTAAATCAACACATCTCAT
>JAOQML010109318.1:0-22641 GCA_027568935.1 Erythroxylum urbanii
CTATTCCAAATGACTATTTTACCCTTCCCATTGGTGAGGGGATGTTACAACTCTCCCCTCCTTAAAGAAATTTCGTCCCCAAAATTCTTACCTGTTGGTTCGAATAGGTGATCTCATCAGTATGAAAATAGGATGATTATTAAGATTAACTATTATCGAGTGTTGATTTATGTCTAAACTCACCTTCAGGTTTTTATTCCTTCATATTAATAACATTTGATTGATTGTATTTTTATTGATTTAATTGTGATTTAATTATGCTCTTAATAACTTGGCAATGGACTGAGATGGTGAGCCAAGTGAAAATAATCAAATTGGGCTAACGAGATTTAGGTGACTTGATAGGTAAAGAATTGAATTAAACTGGTAGAATCTTGTAATAAGAGATCGAGCATAGGTTCCCGGTAGGTTATTAGACAATTTAGAACTAATTTAGGTTTTTGGTTGATTTTGAATCGAGAGATCACAATTCCATAATTTAAATTAGGGATTATCAATTAGGGTTAAGAATTATAACTTTAGAGAGAGTAATTCACCATAGGATCGTCTAGACCCATTAATTCAGTAATTACACAATTGATTAGGTTTTTGTTAATTTTAGATTAAAACCCCTTTTCTCTCATTTGATAATTTCTAGGTTGGTTTTGGGATTGGTTTGTGTAAGTTGTTTCCTTATTTAGATTTATGTAATTCAATTCTTGAAATTAATTATTTGATTTGTTTATTTTCTACATTAGTTAATTATTTTGATATTCTACTTTAGTACGACCTTAAATTTTAGGACTAGACTTTCCCCCTTGTGGGATCGATACCATAGGTACTACACGAATAACCCGTGCACTTGTGGAATTTACTAAGGATAATAAATATTAAAACTTAGCGTGTGTAACCTTGCGAACAACTTTTTGGCGCTGTTACCCAGGTGGTGATTAGTTTAGTTCTTTAGTCTAAGGCTTTTCCACCATCTTTTGTTTTTTTTTAAATTAGTTTTTTAAAAAATTAGTTTTTTTGGCGTAAGGTAGAGACACATCAAGATTTTTTGGAGTGAGAATGAGACATCTGAAGAGTTGAATGCCAGGAAGAGCTTAAATGAACAATCATAGAGGATGTATATTATAGGGATCAAAGGATGTTTGCAGAATTTAATGAGCCTCAATTTAGTTAGGGAAATCATCATCTTTACATGAACCCATACACTTCGGGGTGGCAGAACCACCTCGATTTCTATTGGTCTAATAATGTAGGGACTCACTTAGACCATCAAGGCCTATCAGAATTTTAGCAAGATAAGTCCAGTTCATGGGATTCCAAATTAGACAAAACCATGGATAAGCTAAAAGATATGGAAGAGAACCAGAAGAGATTGAAAACAAAGTTTGAACAAGTAATAAAAGATCATGCATCTTCTATTCTCAATTTAGAGGTTCGAATAGGCCAGCTTTCTAGGGAATTTTGCAAGCAAAGTGTGGAAAACTGACTGTGCAACTTGAAAGTAAATTTAATATAGCCATGTCAGGCTATCACACTTAGGAATGGGGTAGAGCTAGAAAAACCTGTGAGAAATCAAGCTAAACCCGATCTTATAGAAGACCAAGAACTCAAGAAAAAGGATGAAGGAAAGGATGGAAACCCCTTATACTATCTGCCAGATCTTAGTAGACCATGTTTAAACATCGAAAAATCTAGGATAGATGTCCTTACAAAGAACTCTACCCTTTGGATTGATGATGATGACGAGACATTCAATATGAATGATGTACTTAAGTATCTGAAGGTTAGTAGCTCATTTAGGATAATTGATGTGTGCGAATCTTTTGAAGACCAGATGATAATAGAATCGAGTTTGACAAAAGTATGAAAGTCTCAGTTCGGGAAGCAGAAGAAGCTAAGGAAACAAAGGTGATTAAGGAAGAAGGAGAGCAATTCACCTTCATACATGACAAACTGTTGGATTCGATGGAAGATTCTGGGAGTTTCATTATTCCTTATTTTATTGACAGTTTGTTAGTGAGAAGGACATTGATCAAATTAATTAGTTTTCTCAACCTTATCAATATTGTCTTTCTAATCATTTTGCAATTTATAGCTTACTCACAAGCTACAAAACTGATGTTGAATGAGAAGGGTGGAAGCAAGTCGCTCATAATTGATCCTTGCTGAGTTTTAAAGGATAAAGGTCAAGCTAATGACCATAAATTAGCATGTTTAGTAGTTAGATTTAAATTGTTGTATGTTTAGGTTGCTAATGACCACAAATTATTTAAATTGTTGGATGGTTATGTTTGTTTTAAATTATTAAATAAGTTTGAATGATTTGGAATGGTTTGGATTGCTAATTCTTTTATTCTCTTAAATGACTTATAAGATAAGGAAACACTCTCTATGTCAAGAAGATTTGGTCTCAACACTATCACCATCATCACCTCTATCACCATAAACGGTTTCATGTTCTAACCCTTTTCTTTTCATTTTTGTTAGTATTTTATTCTTATGATTTTTGTATATTGTGTTTTATTTCCATTGGTGTTTGTGTACCCTTCACACATTGAGGATAATATGTTGTTCAAGTGTGGGAAGGGGTTATGTATTTTTCTTCTGAATGAGATTTTTACATATTTTATGATAGTCATTAAGTTGTATATTGTGAATTGTTTGAATGCGTCAATGACTTAGATGGAGTAAAATTTATTTAATTTTGAACATAGTATGGGTTGAAATGATCATTAGCTCATAAAATTAGTGAATTAGGAATCTTTAGATAAATATACAGCTTAATTAGGATTTAGTGTAAATTTAACACCTTATAGGTTATCATTCATTCACAATTTGAGGTCTTTCTATATTAGTAGCTTAAGTAGTATTTTTTCCATAGAGATGAGTAACTTAAACAACAAGGTAGGAGAAACAAATATTTTTCGTTAAATAAATCACTATTATGCTGGCCTCCAAGTTATGAATAGAGCTAGTAGCTAGTTGAAAACGTCATATAGCTGAGTAACTGGATCGATATGCATCACAACTATGTGCCTTCGTATCAAAAGGCTATAATGATGTCTCAACTAAGTTGTTTAATAAAAACATGACTTAGTTGAGTAACCAGATCGACATTCATTACTAATGTTTGCCTCCTCGTAAAAACACTAAGTTTATGTTCACTAAAATAATAATAAAAGAATTGTGTGTTATTGGTTAATAAAAACCTACCGAACTTGTAGTAAGCTCAACTTTTCATAAAAATATACTTAGGAATAGTTACAAAGTTGAAAAGACCAAAGAATTATTAATATGTGTGTACAATTTAAAAAGGTAAATAAATTAACACTTAGATCTCGATTAAATAGTATATTTAGTTCAAAGCCTCTAGACCCAGAATTTTCTTATTAATGATTAGATATAACTTGTAGGATTGTGTTTAAGATTAAATTTGTTTCATAAAGTTAAAATCATTGCCTCATTATTGCATTGTGTTTTGTGTGTTGTTGTTTTTTCTGCTTAAAGACAAGCAACAACATTGCATTAACCACACTCCTTTCCATAGGTAATAATCCCTCAACGAAATATTAGGTGAGGAGTTGCTCTGAAATGTTATAGCGAGGAAAACTAACACATAACTTCTTAAAGCATACCCGATACTTGTAAAGGGACTCTCCATTGTGTTGCTTTATCCTGCAAATTTCCTTTCTTATGCTGATTGTTTTTAAGTTGGAAGTATTTTTTCCAAAAAAAGTCTTTTCATTTCGATACATGTGTTAATGCTCCCAGTGGGTAAATCAATAAGCTAGTCTTTTGTTGTATCCTTCAATGAGAATAAGAAGGCTCTCAAAATAATCTGCTCTTCTGTCACCCTTATATGTTTTATAATAAGACACACCACATCAAGCTCCTTAAGATGCTTATGAGCATCCTCACCTATAAAATCATGAAAGTTAGGCAAAAGATTGATTACGACAGATTTAAGCTTAAAAGCAACATTTTCAGCAAAATTTGGAAAAGTGATGCATTAAGGCCTTTGAGTCAAATTTAGATCAACCAACTCTTTTAAGTTCTTAGATTGTCTATGGCTTCCTCAAGGTCAATTCCTTGTTGTATTCCCTGAGTTGTTATGGTTTCACTACATTTGATCTCCGAATCAAATTATAGAGGTTCTCTATATGGAGATCTTGTTACTATCATACACCAAAACTAACAAGTGTGTAAAGATTAAGAAATAACTAAAAGAAAAGATTATAAAAATATATATATACAAAACACAAATTGAAATCAAAAGCAAAAACTAAAGCACCACACTCCCCGACAACGACGCTAAAATTCTTGATGCGTGTCAAATCCACCAGAAAATAAAACCTATCACTATACACGCCAAATTTATAGTAGCAATAAGCAGGTATCATATCTACAGGGAGTGTACGTGTAGTTTTTGTAATGATAGGAATTCAAATTTAGGAAATGGGGGGTTTGGTTGAAATTGGTAAAGAAAATAAAATTAAATTAAACTAGCGAAAGCAAATTAAAGTAAGCAATGAAAAATGATAAAAGTGATTAATGTCAATTTTAGAATCTAATTCTCGGTTCAATCTCAGCCTACACACAATTAAACATATGTCATTGTCATATTGTTTTCATACCTCTTTGTGAAACTATTAGTCATAGGTTAACAATAAGTTCTATTAACCTGAGTTTTCCCTTAGGTCGTGTTTGATTAAAATAAGCTATTTAAATAAACCTAGCTATCAAACAACCTAGAATAAGCTCTACAGATTTAGTAAGATAGTTGTATTATGAATAAGGAAAACGAATTGATCTAGGCAACAACCATATAACCTTAGGTCATTTAACCTTTGTTACATTATCCCTAATGATTAAACACCATTAGTTGCCACAAATGAACCCAAAACATAACTATTACATATTGTATTTATAATTCTAGCAATGGGTTCATACATGAGAAAATTAATTATCCATATATGAATGCCTGAATCAATAAGCAAAGGATAATACAAACAATCCTTAAAGAGAGAGATTTACAATACAACAACAATATGCTCAAATTGGATGCTCGGTGTCGATTCACCCTCAAACCGGAAAAAGAAGCTTAGCCCTCCATGGTCTCCAAAGAGCAAGTGCTCTACCTCTTTATGGTCCCAAAACCATTCCTTTTCTTTTGGTCATTAAAAATGTCAATTTATAGTAAAAACTAGGTTTCTTGGCATATTCACGGTTGGGTACATAACTGTGCATCTGAACATGCAACCCAAAAAATCTTAAAATCATAAAGATGCACGGTTGGATATACGGTCATGTATCCAAATGTGTAAGTCCAAAAAGTATCTTCCAATTGTATACACGACTGTGTAAGTATATACACAGTCGTGTATATCCTAAGTTTTCTTGAATTGCTATTTTTGTTGTAATTTCTTATCTAATCCTCATCCTAATCCTTCTCCTTTTTATTCCACAAGGACAATTGAGTTTGAACATCAAGATGTTGGCTCAAGGAATGTGATTTAATCCCATTTTAGTTCTTATGCTTCAAACTTGTAGCCAATACCAAATATGAACTAAAATGAGTATCTTAAGTATTTCACAACAATAATCACTAAGTTTTAAGAAGTGAATGTATAAACAATTAAGAACACATAATTTGGGTTAATAGAAAATAAAATATATCTTTCTAAATTGTACATTTCACTTGGAATTTTGGGTGAAAAATGGAAACTGTATACGAATCATCCTTTTCATCATAATGGTCGAATCATTACTACATGCAACATAGAGAGAACCAATATACATTATGGCTTCATGTCATACCATATTATTCATGCCACATGCAAAATTCAAGATGTCCTAGCTTGAACTCTCCTTAATTTATATAGCTAATAGTGCGTTCCAAAGAGTAAAGCTTTGGGAGGATATCAAGGTAACACATTCTTTAATAAATGGTCCTTGGGCTATTGCTAGAGACTACAACTTTATAGTTTCACCAATTGAGGTTGATGGAAATAAGACAAGGTTAAGGGGAGTAGAGAAGGAATTAACTGAGATTACTTAGGACCTTAATATGGT
This sequence comes from Erythroxylum urbanii, assembly GCA_027568935.1. Taxonomy (NCBI): domain Eukaryota; kingdom Viridiplantae; phylum Streptophyta; class Magnoliopsida; order Malpighiales; family Erythroxylaceae; genus Erythroxylum; species Erythroxylum urbanii. Next base: position 6,064 of record JAOQML010109318.1, read on the forward strand.
GGGTCTGAGGTTTGTTGGCTATTTTTATACTTGGAATAATAAAGAATAAGGCAATTACTTTATTAGAAGGAAATTGGAAAGAATCATGGTAAATTAGCAATGGCTTGTTAATTTTTTCCAATTATTATGCTCAATTTGGGGAACCTAGACGCTTTAATCACTTTTGGATGGGTATACATAGCATATAAAATGTTAAAATTTTTAGGTCCACATTCAAATTTTTCAATTATTTGACTGAAAGGTAGGGATTTGAAAACTTATTTATGAGCACATGGCAATCTAAGGTGGAGGGATACAAAGCCTCTCAGCTAATGAGGAAACTGCAGATTGTCAAGTAAGGATTCAAGGAATTCATAAAGACTAAAAACTGTAGGATTACTACAATAAGTCAAGGAATAATTGATATAAACATAGAAAGAAATCTACTTGTTACCTTAAAATCAAGATATGAAGACTCAAAAAGTTACGAGCTTGATGGAATACAAATCAATATTGAATGTTCATAACTCCATTTTGAGCAACAAATTCAGAGTTAATTGGCTTAGGGATGGTGATACCAATACAAAGTTCTTTCACAACACCGTATTGGCTTGAAGAAATAAAAATTAAAATACTATACTAGCTGATGACATGGGCAATCTATGTATAAGTTAGGAGGAGAATGAGAGCACTGCAGTGAAATTCTTCAAAAACCTATTAGGAATGCCAGAATTAAGTGGAAAAGGAGATATTTTTTACATAATTATTTAGAAGAATAGTCAAAAAGCCATTGAAGCCTTAATTAGTCCAATATCAGTACAGGAAATCAAAAGAACTCTCTTCAACTTAAACCTATATAAAGCTCCAGGGCCTAGTGGTATTAATGCTCATTTATTTTTAAAAACTTGGAACATTAGTGGAGAGTTAGTGGTGGAACATGTGTAAGAGTGTTTTTTCTTATTTCCAATAAGACTATTGTGGGCTACTACATTAAAATTGATTTCCTTAAAGCCTTTGATATAATCAAATGGGAATTCATCATTGATTGTCTTCATCCTTTTGCTTATACAACATTATTCATGGGCTGGATTGAGGAATGCATCATAGCTATCAATTTAAGCATACTAATCAATGGTAGTTCAACGAACTTCTTTAAGAATTATAAAGGAATTAAGCAAGGGGCTCCCTTATCCCCTACTTATTCTCGCTAGCCATTGAAGTTTTCTCCAGAATGTTGGCAACCCTCACTCATGATAATCCAAGATTCATATTTCATCATAAATGCATTATCAAAGCTAAATCATTTAACTTTTACGGATCACCTTATGCTAATGTGTATGGCCAAACCATATTTATTATCACTTTTATTGAGGGTCCCTAAGGATTTTAGCAAGCTATCAAGTTTGAAAACTAACTTTCATAAAAGTTATATGTTTATTGCATTAAATATACATAATGGGGAAGAGTTAAACAGGTTCACAAATATCCAAATTCAGGCCCTTCCTTCAGATATATGGAAATACCAATTACTATGAATAAACTAAAGTGTGTGGATTGTATATCGTTGATTGAGAAGTTAAAACCATGACTAATGTCTAAAAAAATAGTAGTTTGTCTTTTTTAGTAGACTATAACTAATATCCATTATGTTGAGGAATGTACACACTCACAGGAGTGCTCACTTGGTGTTACCTAAGAAGATTATGAAGGAGATTGAAAGATACACTAAGCGATTTCTCTATTTTAGAAAACGAAGAAGCTCTAGAGGGGCTAAGGTGAAATAGGAAGAATTGTGTCTTGTTGAAGAGGAAGGGGGCCTCGAGATTACATCAGTAATGTCTATGCAGAAAGTGCTAATCATAATGAGGATATAAACGATATTCAAGGACAAGGTGACCCTCTTATCAAAGTGGATTAATGAGTATTATATAAAGGAGAAAAGCTTCTGGCAGTTAGGCTAAACCAAAGAAAACTCACGAAGTTTTAAGCAAATATTGAGATTAAGGGATCAAACTTACCACTTAATCAAGAAACTAATTAGAAATGGTGAATCAATATGTCTTTGGTTTGATAACTGGAGTGACTTAAGTCCTTTACACAATAGGAATGAGCTTAGGCACATAATTACTAGGATTCCAATTCAAGAAAGAGTCAACTTCATCTTACATAATGGAATTGCAATTTCCAAAGGGTTGATAGCTTGGAAAATTACTTAACAATCCAACCATAGATGAGGAAGATAAGCTAATCTAGTTACACACGAACTCCATATAATTCTTTAATAGATGGTCTTATAAACTATTTAGGGATATACATCCAAAAATCCCCAGTTATAAGCGAATAAGGAAGAATTCTTTATCCCCTAAAACAAATTTCATATGCTAGCTTGCAATGAAAGATAGGCCAAATACTAATGATAGATTGTATGGAACAACTAGCATCCTAGATACCAGATGTATTTTATGCAAAAGGGATAGTGAAACTGAGAATCATCTATATTTACAATGCAGTGTTTCACAAGCCATTTAGGCTAAAGTCCATATTATATTATACAAGTTCATTATCATTAGAATAAATGGGTGAACATCTTAAATTGGACAATCAATACGATGAGAAATATGAAGAATGATATAGTAGCCCTTAATACTGCATTTTGTTGTACAATGTATACAATCTTGAAAGAAAGAAATAATAGGTTACAAATGAGAAAGGATATGGAAACTCAGATATTGGTAGATGACCATTGGATTAGAGAACTTTTTATAACTCATGAAAACCAAATTAAATTAATCCCATGCATTAGGTGTCTTTGGAATATATGAAGCTTTGATTAAAATCATTATACTAGGAATAGTTGATTCCTGACTCATTCGCAGTTTTCTTTGTTAAAGTGTAATATTGAAACCTTGCCATTGTGTTAAATTTTTGTCAAGCTTAACTTAAGTTAACACATATATTAATTTCACTTTTTTAAAATTACTATTCATAGGTTATTAAGGTTTCTTCTACAGTTTTGTAGTCCTTTCTATTAAATTTTCAACCCTTTTTAATCACCTCAATCTAAAATCCATAGAGAAATGTATAACAAAATCACATATCAAAACTACCTTCCTTTTCAAAACCTTTAAACAACACTTAAGCTGCTTTAATTAATTTATCAAAGATTCAATAACCTTTCAGGCATCACTAATCTTGAACTCAAACTCTAGAATAGTTTGTTTTAAGACTTATTCATTCAATACAAGCTTCAAGCATCAATGCTTAATTAGGAGGTAAATGATGCGTGTCAAACATGTGTATCAGATAACCATTCTATTGGTTAATGCCTAATACATATGTCCAAAAAAGCATAATTGGCCTTAGATTACTTAGTAAAGTACACTCTATTTAATAAGCTTAAAGCCCAAAAACTAACTGATATGATAGCCATTTTTAGGCTCGATTTTGATAGGAAAATTTTAAAAATAGTTGACAAATAAGATCAATCAAGATATGACACATCTATATGTGGAAACAAAATCCTAGTTCAAAAACAATTTAGCTTCTTAGGTCAGTTGGATCAAAAATCTACTAGGATAATTAGAGTTGAACTATAATTTTTAAAGAATTTTCTATAAAAAGAGACACCCATGTTTAATTCTTTTTGTAGTTATTAGTAAGCTCAATTAAAGATTTATGTATATACTTAACACTTTTAACTCCCATAAACTTGACAGAATTGTAGTGTCTTTATCATGAACACTCTCAAAACTTTACATTGTTATTCCTTGTAGGCCTACATAATAAGAAATATTAGTATGCTTACCCAAAATTTAATCTTTAGAAACCATTTTAAATTTTTAATATTGCCACTTGAAAAGATCTAAAAATTATATGAGTTATACCCACCTAAGACAAATCTATAGATGGCAATGGAAGAAATGTATATATATTAGTCTTACTAGAATAACTAATGCCCTTAAGGCTCTTATAGCTAACACTATACTAAAGGGTCAAACTATTAAAATTTTCAAATATTATGATAATAATTCAACTTATTGATGCAAGAAAGGTAGTAAACATATAAAAGATAATAAATTCATAACCCCACGAATGACATTGTAAAGGATCTCCATTTATATCCCTATAATTAATGCCATTAAAACAAAGTACATGAGGGGCAATTTTGAAAATTAATAGTTGATTGATACCTATTGTTCTAGCAGAGCCATTATTGTTTATGTTTAAGATTCCAATACAGGAAACTTATGAAGGCATGTGTGATCCTTTATGGTTCCAAACCTTTCCTCTATTTTTAATAGTCACCTTTTAATAGTTAACCACTAAATTCAAATCACATAACAAGAAATAGACATAATTATAAATATTATGTTTGCTTACTATAACCTAAAGTCTATAATAAAGTTTCTGGGATTAATTACCATGCTTTTATTTTAAGGAAACACAAATTCCTAATCTTGATGCAGTTGTGGCATTAATAACCTTCTCAAATAGACTCAAACACTTTCAACCTTTATAGACTTTACTATAGAAAAAAGTAACCACTATGTTTTGAGGATACACATATTAGGGCACATAAATGTATAATTTGGGAGGATGTTAAAAAAAGTGAGAAGCCTAACTAAAAAAAAGAATAAAAGGAGGGATGTATTTTCACTTATCGAAGCTAGGAAGTAGAAGTTATGATTATAACGATAAACATCTTGAAGAAAAGGAAGGATCAAGTAATACCTCCCTAAGTGAAAGGTTTAGTAATAAGATGTTCATTGCCTTAAGAGATAGAATGCATATTAAAAGAACTAATATCTAATACAAAGGTAAGGAAATTACATATACACCTAAATTATATTAAAGTTGAAGGGTAAATGTTTTAATTCTTCTTGATCCTAGCAAACAATACCTGGTGCATATGTAAAAGACCAAATCCTATTAATACTCCTTATAAAACAAATATCATTATGGAAGAACTTAGAGTTTCTTTCCTTATCATTTAGCCACTGAACCTAGACTTTTATTTAAAGAGAGAGTTATGAGCTTCTAAAGCCTTCATGTATTTTGTGTTGGCTACTACTTTATCCTACACCTTATTAAGAGACTTCTTTCTATGTAAGTGGCTTTCATTTTTTTAAATTTATATAAGTGTTGTTCAAAAGTTTCTCCTTGATGCCTTTTAACTTTCTCATTCCCTTAAAAGCCTTATAACCATCGACTCGTATATTTAACCTTTAAGTAACAGCTTCTTCAAATTTAAGGGTCCTCACTAAATAATCATTTAAATTGAAATTTTTTTTCTTATTACCTATAGAATTTTTAGAGTAAACGTCAATATGAAAATGATTAGAACATAAAGGATTACTGAAGTTAGTTTAACTTCTTAGAAAAATAACCGTACATTAAGGACTAGTTGAAGCCTATATAGTTTTAGTCTGATGAATCAACTACCACTTTGTTTGTTGTTTAAAGAAAATCGGTGGTCATCATAGTGAAGATTAGATAAGCCAACTTGAATAGTACATTTTCTAAAGTCTTCATTATCTAGCTTCTAGATCTTATCACCATATAATACATGAGAACTAAGTATAATATTGGAATCACCTAGCAACAACAAGGAAAGGAGACTGAAGCATCTAGTGAAATGATATTAGCTTAAAGATATTTCCTTCATGAAAAATATTAAGAGGTATAAACAAGGTGATGCTCACTTTGGTTATGGTTCAAGTCAAAAAAATTTTAAGATGGGTAAACTAGTATGAATAAGATATTTGACTAATAATCATAAAATTAGGTTTATACCGCACTAATGTCCTCTCGTTGAACTGAACTTGGTGCTTGTTAAGAGACCCCAATTCTTGTCAAAAAATCAGGGCCTTTCTATAAACTGATTTGTAAAATTGTTGCTTAGAAGTTAAATTCAAGCCCCTAACATTTTTTAATTGTCTTATAAAGAGAAAGTCTAGAAGTCAACTGAGACTTTTTTCTTAGGTTTCTTGCCAACTTGCCCTCTAATAGTAGGTATAGAGCATTCACTAGGGGCATTCTTACTAGATAAAATCATATATTAATTTTTATAAGTGTGAAATTTTATATAAAAGAGACTACTTAAAGTAGTTGTTGGTTAAAAGTTAAGCTCTTTGATGATAAAGCTTGCTTTATCAATTTGGTGCTTCTATGGGTTATAGGTCCTCTTATTTAACAATAGCATCTAATTCTTAGGTAAGCTTAACCTTATTTTTCCAAATATTATTTTGATCAAGGCTCACAATTTCATTATATTCCCGAATTATAAGAAACTTATTAACATCTCTCCATTCCTTAACTTAATCAATTTTTGAGGTTTCTATTGATAGCTTAGATTAATCCCTATTTGAATTAATTAACCTTTATCATTGAGCTTAAAGAAATTTAAATTTTCTAACACATTTTTTTTACATTTAAATTTTTTATATATTATAGTATATCCTATCTTTTTTTATAGTATACATTCAATCATTAACATTAATCACACTAACATAAGTCAATCATCAGCAATATGCACATGTTCAACATAAATGTTACCAACATTACATTTGAGACAACATAAATAACACTTTCATGATACATCTAGTCATCATTATCAACATACATTAAATCACTAAAATAATTTAAACATTAATAATACACTTTAACATAAGTCAAACATTAACAATATATATTAACATAAATCAAACATCAATAATAAGTATTAACAAAATTTAATCATCAATAATTTGCATCAAAAATACGTTTAAAATAAGTCAGCCATCAACAATACGCATTAACATACAAAAGTCAAACATCAACAATACCTTTTAATAAGTCAATCATCAACAATACACATTAACATAAATAACCATCAACAATAAACATTAACATAAGTCAACCATCAATAATATGCATTAATGTAAAATAACCATCAATAATACACATAAACATAAGTCAACCATCATTAACCATCAATAATAAGCATTATCATAAGCAAATAATCAACAATACGCATTAACATAAATGCTACCTACATTACATTTGAGACAATATAAAGAACACGTTCATGATACCTTCAGTAATCATTGATCAAGTTCTTGAAAATCATCCTCATTAATTGCATTATGATTCTACTCTTCATCGCTATTATATTTAGCCAAAGTGTCATCATTGTCTTATAATTTATCCTCAATATGGTCTTCATCTCTTTCTATGACAAGACTAGCTTATGCTTCATTTTCTTCTAGTATTATGGGATTAATATCTCTCATATGGAATGATGATATATCTGTATCTTCTTTTTGTATGGCTCAATTATTCAACTCCAATTTAATCTCTTGATATCCTTCATCACCATCTTTACCCATTAGACGATTTCCCATTTTGTAAAAGTGAAAAATATTTTAGTTTTGAAACTTTTGAACAACTTTTTAATTGATGCCCAATACAATGTCGTTGAGGTAGAATACTTGCTTCACTTGACTTGCAAGCACACAAGGTTCATTATCATATAATGTGTTATAAACATTGACACTAGTAATATTGCCATTCACTTTTATGTTCATTCCTTTGTCACTAAGATTAAACCATCTGTAGTTAAATAGAAAAAAAAATTTATCCATGATATAAGGCAACTCTATTATTTCTGAGATGACATCGTAGAAGTCAACAAAATCATCTTTATGTTGTCCCTCAACAATAACCCCACAATTTGTCTTCTAAGTCAAATGTCATGATATTTTATGTGAAATCTAACTCCATTAATAATGTAACCTCTATATTTTTTCCCACACATATAAGGTCCATATACCAAAGCATATAATGTTGACAACGTCTCTGGCAATTTATTGTCATGTAACCTATAAGGCCCTAACATATACCCTAGAAGTATTATAGCATATTTAGGGTGTGTTAAGAAGTGAACATAATGAATGAATTAAATGCATCTAAGTATAGTAAGAGACATAATATTACTTAATGTAAAAGACATAGGTAAATGGGTAATTTGTTCATTTTAGCATAGACATGAAATATGGATAGGAATTTTTTATATGTTTGCTTGGAGTTATGAGAGTGATGTGAGGGGAATTGATAAACAAAATATTCCATAAGAAAATGGGATGTTATTGGTTAAATTGGACGTGTTTTTGCATTGCTCTTGCATGATAAGACCAAAGTTAGATGATTTGGGATGTGAACCTCGCTAGATAGATAAGTTCCACTGAACAGACTTCTGTAATTTGACCATATCTTGGTCTATTTATCTAAAAATTGGATAATTAAAATGGTATATTAAACTAAGGATGGAGATATAAAAACTTTTATAAAGGAACCGATTTTTTTTTTACCTCTAAGATTTTTGAATTCTGCCTTAAAGTTGAATTTTAGCTATTATCCCTGTTTTGGAACAACATGCAGTGTTTCAAGTATAACTCCATGAATAATTAACCAAATTGCATGAAATTTATTCCATTAGAAAATTAATACATAGGGGAATGAAATTAATTGATCATAGGCCAGTGTGGGAATTACAGGAAGACCAATATGCAATTTTTCTAAAGTTAACACATGGACCAATTAGATTAAGGCATGTGTGACCAATAATAATAAAGCATATGTGGCCAATAGGAATTAAGCATGTGTGTGAGTCTTGAAAGTTCATGGAAAGGAATATGGATAGGGGAGATGGATGGCATTTTGAGGGCTTTAAGCTTAAATTTTTCTCCACTCCATTTCACGTTCTTCATCCCATCATTTTTCATGTAAGAAATCCAGCCAATCCTAGGTAGAAATCAAGGTAAAAGTTAAGGTCTTGCTTTAATTATGAAAACCTTTAATTATAAGGATCAAAGTGGGATTTATATGTGTATTTGTGATGTTTCTAGTTGGTGATTCAAGCAAAGCCAAAGAGGAAGGGAAGGAAAGGCATTAGAAGAACAACTTTGCCAATTTTAAGGTTTGGGACTTCAATTAGTTAATTTCTATATTTGTGTATATTTGAATGGGTAAAAAGATTCATTTGGATATGGAATGGTTGTTGAGAATCTGACTTGGTGTTATTTTGGTGTTATCTTGCATAGAATTAGTTTAATATAACAAGAGATAATCATGTATTGGAATTCTGTTTATGGTTTGTTGAACCAGTCACATTATTTGGGTAACAATTTGACCTAAAGACCTATAAATTAAGGGATTTTAGTTGAATATGAAACCTAAGACATATAAATAAAAATCTATAGAAGAGACTCCAACCTAATTCTGGCTTTATTATATTGGAAATTGGGATCGAAAATGGTAACTTGATGTTGCTCCTATTTTGGAGCAGCTTGTGATATTTGGTCTATATCTCATGCTTTAGATGTTCAAATGGTCTGTAAGTTTTATAGAAACTAAAGACATATGGGAACAAATTTCTATAAGACCTCAAGCCCTAATTCAAACGTTTTCTATAAGTATATTGAGGAACAACTGGAGTCCGTCATGTGATTTGCTTCTGGACTGATTAGTTGCTTTATTTTAGACTACCATGGGCTTGGCCCAAATTGCACTATTTTGAGTTCATTTTCATTTCCAATTTTTATCGAATCTTATCCAAACCTTTTTGAATATGTATGAAACTTTTTAAAAACCTAGAAATAAATGAAATAGGATTTACTATATGTGAATTGGGTGATTGAACATTGGAATTTAAGATTGAGCATAATTCATTCCAAAGAAAACTTACATGTACATAAATGATTTGTTTGCGTCTTTATTGCTCATATATGTATATTATGATTATACAAGTGTGATTTTGACACCCTTCTAATGGTGGTAAGTTATTACTTGCATATATGAACATAGATATAGATTTTATGACTTCAAGTGAATATCATATGATGAATTGTTAAATTGGCAAATGGTTAAAGTAAAGATTATATTTCCTGCTCTATTGTCTTGGTAAGGGATAGATAGGCATGCCTATAGGGTTACAATGCATCTGCTATAGTTTGACACTAATGGTGTCTTCATTTCAAGACTATAATGTCTCCACAGTTTGATGCCTTCGAGTATCCACAGTTTGATGTCTTCGGATATCCACGGTTTGATACTTTTAGGTATCCAAAGTTTGATATCTTCGAATATCCACAATTCATGTTATCCACACCCACAGGAAAGTGTAGGCCTAACACAGAAAGTAAAGTAAATAGATATAAATAATAAATACAACATGACAAGATAAATAATCGGTATTGATGAGCCTTTGCATTTGAATTGATAATTTATATCATTGAGCAATGAATATTAATGTTTGAATTTTGAAGGTGAATTTATGGTATATGAACAACATATTAAAGAATTTTTTCATTATATATTTGATTAAGTATGCCATCACTATTTATATTTGTTGTGATGTTCATGAGTGTATGTGCTTTCATAAGTCATCATCCAAACTAAGTGTTTCCCCACTAAGCTTTCAAGCTTAGCATGGGTGTTAATCCATATAGGTCCAAGTCATAGAAGTGAGGTACAGGGAACATATGTAGGGACCAAGGCCAATAAATAGGAAAAAAAAAGTACTTTTGGAATGTGTTTTTAGTTAAAGATTATTATACTTGTAATTGAGAAAGGAAATTGTATATTTTCTTTTGGATTACAATGTAAATGTAAAAATATATTACTACTGTTAAACGATAATGTTAAGTATTGGGAAGTTTTATAATGTCTATAAAATTAAATAGAATTGTATACCTTGAATGCATGTGTAGGAATTTGGTTGCTATGTGTGTGGATGGTTGTAGGTTCCGTACAAGGGGGTGTTACATAACTATATCATCTATAGTAATAAATGTAATTAGAAGTTTGTCACATACAAATTTCATTTGTTCATACTATTCCATTAATAACTTAAGCCAAACTATGATGGGAAGTTAATCTTATGTCTTCCTTCTACATTAACAATCCCTTTGCTTCTAACCTCATCTTTATGTTCTCTATTTAAGAAAGTAAATAGATATCAGAAAAGGCAGGTTAAATGATAAATTTAAATATGAAATAACAAATGATAAGTAATATATATACTCCATATATAAATCAACTTCCTCACAATTGTTCAAAATATACCAATGATCGATTTCAAGTTCGTATTTAGTTAACTCCATATATTTTCCTATTCTAAGTGGCCTTACTTTTTAGGAGAAAACTGACAAGCCATCGCCTTAATCAAAATTAAATTACCTTTAATATAAATTACCTTTAATGTTAAAAAATTAAAAGTTAATATAAATTATCTCTCAATCGAAAACATCCATCAAACTTAAACTGGCCTTTAAAGGTTTGCCTTATATGATAAGTGAATTTCCAAATGCACGATAACATCAAAAAAAGTGGGGGAAAACTTAGTTCAAGCTTACATAGAATCAAAGTTATGTCTTTTTCCATTTTTTCAATCTCTTCTAGTTTCAGTTTCTTACAACATAATTGCTTAAAAAGCTCACATAATTATGCTAAATTTATGAACACATCCTTCGAAAAACACCTACGTATTCTAACAGAAAGTAATCATCGTAGAAGTACATAACAACTATGGCTTTTCAACCCCGAAACTTTTCCCTCATTAGCATTGACTCAGTAGACTATATTAGATGCATACCCATTAAGAAACTTAACTAATTTAAGAAATTTACAAAAAGGTTTGCTTCTCCTTTTTTGACATATAACATGAAGGGGGAATAATCATGTATAACACGTCATCTCTTAGTTTCAAATGCAAATTTTTTCTTATATTTTTGTCTTCTGAGTATAATCTAGCCTTAATTGTTTCTTTTGATTTTCCATTAATTCCCTTCAAAGTACCTAAAATATTCTCACAATTGTTTTTTCAATATACTTGACATCAAGATTATGCCTCAATAGCAAATCCTTCTAATATGGCAAATTAAAAAAAATATGCTTTTTTTTATTCCAATTAAGATCAATAAAACTTCACCTTCACTTTCTATTACTTGGGTGTTTGTGAGGTGTAAACTCTGGTAAATGTGATAGTTGATCAATCACATCATCACCAAAAAAGTGCAAAGGAGCTTCATTATATTCTACTTTGACATTAAACAATTTGCTTCTTTGCTATCTATGTCCATGTTTCAAGCAACAACGATGTCTTATATAACATATTTTATTTCATAGCCTCATTAAATGAGTCTAATGGTTACACATAGGACAGGCCATATACCCATTAATACTCCATCTAGAAAAATTGTCATATGTCAAAAAATCATTTGTAGTCTACAAATAGTCTTACGCATTCTAAATTTTTCACCTTCAACAGCATCATAAGTATTTAATCCAACCTCTCAAAGATGTTTTAACTCATTAATTAGTGTTGCATGTACACATCGAAATCTTTACCAGGATCTATAATAACAAAAAAGGCCTACTTCATACACTTTCATAGGGATAAATTGTATGCCACATGAATTATCAGCCACATGCTGTAAAAATTACTCATATTAAAAAATTGGATTAAATCCATCATAGGCTAAACCAAGTCAAACATTACAACAATCCTCTACAAACCTTGAAAACTTTCCATCATAGTCTTTCCATACCTTTGAGTCTGTTGGATGACTTAGAATGTTACCATCAATGCGTTTCTCTTTATACCACCTGATATCTATGACTATTTTTCTTAACAAAAAATGCCTTTGTGGACATGGTTTAATTGGGAAGTATTTCAATATTTTATGAGGTATCTTTTTTCCTTTTCCATTAGCCACTTGCCACCTTGATGTACCATAAATGGGACATTCTTCAAGATCTTTATTGTCTTTCCAAAATATAGCACAATCATACTTACGAGCATGTATTAATATATATCCTATTCTAAGTTCCCATAACAATTTTTTTCTTTATAGTAAGATTTGGGCAATTTGTGGCCATTTGGTAATGCATCATTTAGCAACTCAATCCATATGTCAAAATATTTATTACTCCACCTATTATATATCTTCAAGCACAACAACTTGATAACAAATGATAGCTATGAGAAATTCGAATATCTTGAATATAATTCTTCTTATGCAACTTTTAATAACTTCTTAAATTTTTCTTCTATAATTCTACCAAATGTATTAGGAAAACTAGTATCACTCATAATCTCCATATAATTCCCCAAATCCTCTAACATCTCTCTAATTTCATCATCACCATTGTTATTAATATCACCATCACCATCATCTATATCATTATTATTACTACCATTATCCCCTATATTAACAATTCTAGCTGATTTACTTCAGAATGTTAGCCATGATAAATCTACTAAGTATAAAGTTTATCTATGCCTTAGATTAGCAAGTGATTATATACCACATATTAACTTTGAATGTTGACATTTAAGCAATATATACATTGACAACGAATTTCATATTCTAATCCTATTTAATCTTTTGTAAATTTTATGAAACTCTCTACTTCTTCTAAGTATTGAGTGGACCATTTCTGATGAGACGTCCAAATTTTATTCCATATAATTATACAATTAAAACTAAATTATAGAATTACTAAATGCAGTTTAAAATGTAAATAACATAATGATAAATCAATTAAAGTTGACATACCAAGTTTGAATTACACCAAACAATGAAGTCGATTATGCTAAGAATAGGAAACATGAACCTATCTCAAAAGCTACATATACAAGTAGCAAGTTTTAATCATACCTCTTAATTCTGAATTAAAAACTATAAGATTTTATTCAATGTGTGCTTTCACTGTTATGAGCTTCAACACCTCTTATTCAATTGCAATTGTAAATAAAGTATTCATATCATCATTCTTAATAAACATATCAGATAAATCTTAAGAAAGAATAAATTAAATTTGTAATGTCATATAATTAATGCCATCATTAATTAAGAGATAATTTCTCCTTTGTTAGGTCATTTAAGAAGCATTATCTATTATCATTGAGATTCTATAAGATAAATATACCATTTCCAAATTGAACAACTTATATGTTAAGGAAATAATGCATTACAAGAGGGTTGAACAACTTATATGTTAAGGAAATAATGCATTAGTACAAGAGGGACTATATCTGTAAGTTATAGGACATAGATATCCTCAATGCCAAAAGGTCCCATATCTTCCTTCTTTTATCTAAAGATACACTATGGTGGTACCTGAAATTTTCTCCTAGGCAAGGGCTAGCTTGGTCATAAGATCTTATTAAAATAATGTATGGGCAGGGAAAATGGGTAGTTGAGAAAGAACCCATTTGTTTTTCCCCCGTAATATCAAGTTGAAGATTATCACTGGCTGGTAGATTAAAGCCAAGTTAGCTCAATGCTTAAAAAACATATAACAAAGACAAACCAGGAAAGCGTGGACATAGTACTCACAATTCAATTATTCATATATAAAACTATCGACCCAGCTTAAGTTCATAATACAAAGAATGTGTTTTTACAAAAGACATAAAACGAGACCTTCTAGATCTAAGACAGAAAATAAGTCAAAGCCATCATTATCCGCTATACAATTATGGAATAATACCTACATACTTCCAGAAACATCACAAGAAGTCACAACTAAGTAGTCCCAAGAGAGACTCAAAATCCATTTGTGTTTTGCTTCAATGGGAGGGGAACTTAGAAATAAAATTCTCATAATGATATAGAAGGGTTAACAGTAGCGGAAAGCTCATCAAAACAATCAGTTGGAACAAATGTTTGGAACAAGATGGTTAGAACAGAACGACGAGGCTGGAGGAGGTTGCAAAATGCAAAAAGGAGCGGGAAATAGCGAGAAGAAGACGCAAACGTAAGGAAGAATGGTTCGTGATTAGTTTTTACATATGACAAAAACAATGTAATTTGTAGACATCATTTTCGTGCATTTACATGATTTGGCGACAATTATTACCGACGACTATAAAAAAAGCGTAGCCAAAGGCTATGAAAAAGCATCACGTAAGGCTTAGCCTTTGACAACGATCTTGGCTTATCTATATATTAAACACTATACTTTATAAAAACTTATATATAATATTGAGGTGTATAAATAGATTTGAGATCCGTTAACCCTAATATGTGTTTTCGTTAGCACAGTAGTATCAGAGTTAGTTATACATCCAATACATATGTGGTTCGAGTACCTCAGATAATTGGGATCCGACAGGTCTACTAACGCCTGAGTGGGTGCATGTGAGCGCAATCCACAGCAGAAGCATGATGGGTGTATAAAAAGATTTGAGATCCGTTAACCCTAACATGTGCTTTCGTTAGCAAATAGGTGTATAAATAGAATTGGGACGTTAATGTCAACACATGCTTTCGTTAGCAAAGTGGTATCAGACCTAGCTATACATCCAACACATATATGGTTTGAGTACCCTAGGCAACAAATGGGATCCGACAGGTCTACTAACACCCGAGTGGGGGCGTATGAGCGCGCTCCACAGTAGAAGCGTGGTGGTCTATAAATAAAATTGAGACCGTTAATGTCAACACGTGTTTTTGTTAGCAAAGATACCTAATTATATCTCCCTTTATAACAAGAAGACATTCCTTTTTAGAAAAACCATCTTCTTCTACATCTACTCCTTTAGAAAAATCCCATTCTATTCGTTTATCCAAACCTATTCAATTTCTTGAGCCTGGACAAAACAAAGAATCAAATGTTAAAATTACTGATCTCATTTTACCGTCGGAAACAATCAAATTAGAAGATAATAAAAATCAAATCACATAATTAACTACTTATCTAAAGCAAACATTATGAGTAGCATTACTTATTATATGAAAGAAATTCAATAACAACAAAAAAATTTAGAAGCAAATATCAATGAATTAAAGAAAATTCAATCAAGTACAATACAAATCATAAATCAAGTAATAAATAATATTCAAAACTTAGAACAAAATTTAAATAAGAAATTAGAAATAATGAGCCAATTAATTTGATCCGAAGACACCCCCGTTTGGTATCAGAGCCTAAACCACAAAAACCACTTGTGTTAGTCAAACCATGGAGACACTAGATGAGCAATTTCAACCAGAATCATTAGAAGAAGTTGAACAAACAATACAGTCACAATTAGCTAATATTACCCAATTAGTACAAAAATTAACATTACAACAATCAGAAGACCACTCTGAAAAAGCACATCAAATAACTGATAAAGATGAAATAATATATGGATATGAATCTGATGAAGATATATATTCTGAAGAAGACCAACTTGAAAGTAGTAAAACTAGACAACACATAGAAAGAGAACATATAAGTGGAGATGAACATAAAAAAGATGCACAAGAACACAATTCATATACTTGGAATTGGAAATCAATTGACTTTCTAAACCAACATGGTTATTATTAGAAAGGATCAAAAATACGAAAATATCCTATTGAATATTCACCTAAACATATATCATTAGGATCAGATGGTGTTCTAAATCTTGATTGTGTTTTACAACCTGAAAAATTATTAATTAAATGGACTAATAAAATACAATTATTACTTCAAATTGAAAAACCATTCGGTGAATTAGAAAATAAAGAATTACTATGGAATTTTATTACTTATAAAACAACTAGAATTGTACAAACATTTTTA
>JAOQML010109419.1:0-22635 GCA_027568935.1 Erythroxylum urbanii
AGGAAAATAAGGAGTCAAACTAGCGACAATAAAAGGGGGGGTGTGGGTGCAGGGCAAACCCTAATGAAGTTCATTTCTTTTCCTTTACAATTTTGCATTGGTTTCTTATATGCATATATGTTTTTAAGTTTGTTTGTTTCTTATGTTTTGTAAGTATTAAAACAAAGAGAGAGAGAGAATCAAACAAAAAAAATATTTTCTCTTTTTCTATTGCTTCTACGACTATATAGTCATGATTAAAGCGTGAATTGACTAGAAAAATTCATGCCAACTTGAGCATATACTTTTATTCTTGTGATTAGTCAATATGCATTATCTTAAGAAGAGTAGTGACTAATGGTATACACAAGCAATGAGATTTTGAGCGTTTATAGATTGAAACATCCATATAAGTCTCATTGCCTTTTTTTTATGTGTGACTTTCATAACATGTACATCCTGACTTTGCTTTGATTTTCTATTCAAGACCACATTTTTATGACATGCATTAAAATGGAAATGATATAGGCCAAATAGCCTATTCTTTATTTTACAATTTACATTGGCCAAATAGCCTACCTATTGACATAATCCCTTCGTTAAACCCCTTTTAGCTTTATTTATCTTTTTTTTATGTTAACCATATTACATGCCTTCAACTTAACTAAATTTCCTACCTAAGCCTTAAAGCCAATGGAGCATTTGTTGATTTTTGATGATTGTTGATACAAAAAAGTATAACTGTTGGGGTGTACATATATGTAGGTTGGTTATAATTCTTGGGATATCATTTTATGTATAATCAATGAATTCCAATGTTAACATAGCTTCGTTCAATTTTTGTTGGAAAAAAAAGAAAAGAAAAAAAGAAGGGAAAAGAGAAAATCAAAAAGAAAAAGAAAGGAAAGGAAAAAAAATGTTTAAATAAAATTATGAAGGAGGAATTGCAATTCTCCTCCTAAAGTTGTATGGATTAGGTGATTTGCTTATGACGTAAATGAGGGAGATGTGTTTTGAATGGTCACTTTGTATAATTTCAATGTATTTTTATCATCAATTTTTACGAGCGATCCTTTCTAAATGATTTATGCTTCATGTGGTTTGGGGTGTGAGAGCTTGAATTTGAGTTGTTAAGCATAGTTTTTGCATTCATCATAGTTGATGTACACAGTTTTGAGTGAATCTTAGTTTTTGAACTTGATGTTGCATTAGTGTTACTTTTGTTTCACTAGCTTTGACGACTTTGATGCTACATTACCCAAATATATCTCTCCTTAAACCTTGGCCACATTACAACCTTAGAAAAGTCCTTTGATTCATGATTATGCATGTGAATCTTAGTAGTGGAGAAATAAAATGATGTGCAAAATTTTTGAATGTCTTGATTATGAATGGTGTTTGATTGTACCTATGGATCAATGCTATTTACACACACTTTATCTAAGTCTACCGTTAGATTGTTCAGTTTCTGAAAGTAATGATTGTTGATTGATAATGAGTAGAAGCATTGAATGTTGAGTTCTTGCAATGATCCTATAAGTTATTTCTCTTTGCTTATGGCTATATATTCTTGGGAAATATGGAAAATGTGTAAATGTTTCAGTTTATGACTTTGATTTTAATGATTTACTAAAGGACGGTCAAAAGCTAAGTGAGGGATAGGAGGGTAGGGGTGGGAAGATAATATCCATCTGGTTACAAGACAAAATACCATTAGGCATTACTAAGAAAGGTAATGGTTCAGAGGTTACAAACAAGTGCTTAAAAAATTATTCCTTGACAGTAATTTAAAACTTATGTAGGAGAGATAATAATAAAAAAAAGCCCTAGAGAGGTAGATAGCTAGAGAAATGTCAAATCGAGACTAAGGGAAGAGATGATGTAAGTAAAGTAGGTAGTACCAAGAAGAGGAGTAGAATAGAAGTAGGTTTAAAGAGATCCATTGTAAAGCAAGCATAGATTGAAGGTTAAGATAAGATGGAAAAGAGAAATTTTAGAGAAAGAAAGCATGATTTTAAGAGAAAAAAATTCTAAAAGATAACTTTAAACGTGGCTATATTAGTCTTTGCAAGCATATAAGACATTTGTGGTCTTCTAATGGCTTCCTTACATATATCTCAACTCTTTCTTGTAAGAACTATTTACATTTTTGAAGGTAAATTATGTGGAATTAATGGAAAAAAGGTTACAAGGAGTCTGAACAAAAGGATTAATATACATTTATATTTGGTTTATACAATTAGGGTTAGCTTGGTCTTAAAGGAAGTAACTTCTTCACCATATATAGATGTTTACAAGTTAAAATAAACTAATACATGGCATTATATTGAACTTTATGTCTTCATATAGCTTTCTAGCTTATAGTTTCATTATTAGAATGTGTTCTCTGATTACATTGGTATTTCCATAAATTTATCTCTCTATTTTTTCCTCTTTTCTCCTAAAAATCCTCTAATTTCTTTCAACCTAGATTTCCCTAATTATGATGCCTATCATGATCTTATAAATCACCTATTGAATATCCTTATTTGGGGCATTTGAGAAACACTAATGAAGGATTTCTATCTAATTCCATAACCCATTCCATTGTGACATAGCCCTCTCACATAGCTCCCTTTTCTCTAAGTCATTGGGCATTTGAAGAACAGGTGGCTCATAGATTCAAATTCTTCCCTACATAGTGCCAATCCTCAGGTATGCTTATGAATTTCTTTAAATTTTCTTTAGTGTTGTGGTTCCATTAATAAGAAGCCATACACTGGTGATAGCTTTAGGGTTAGCTTACTCAAACCACACCAATTTAGACTAAGGGACCTCTGGTAAGTGATTAGTGATCCACTTCCTAAATGTTTTATTGTTGAAAATTCCTTAAGTGTGACCCCTTTATTTTTTTATTTTAAAAGTGTAGTTCCAATTAGATTAGTAGTTACTTTTCTTATGTGAAGTTTGGTATTAAGTCTTAGTGTACGTTAATGGTTTCTTTAACTATTTTCTCCTCTTTTATTACTTCCGTTAATGGTCTAAATGCTCAAACCTTTGATAATGATCATATAAGGGACCAATTATTATGCCAAAATGAGGTAGAGGATCCATCCCCCACCTTACTCATAAAGTCTATTTTCTACAAATGGCTTAGTTTCAGAATATGTGTTTCCATTTCATATATTACCCCTACTTGTATAATAGGAATTAACCCACCTTATCCATAGAGCATTGGACTCTGTTACGAGCCTTAATACTCTTTAAGCATCTGGACTTGGTTTGTGATCCTTATTGGTATTATCCTTAGTCCACCATCCCTTTTAGGATTGCATACGTTTTCCCACCTGACTTTCACCAATGAATTATTGCCTCCATGTCTAAACCACATGAATCTACTTAGAATTCTATTAATTTCCTTAATTAAATTTTTAGGAAACTATAGATCAAAAGTCTAGTAAGCATACAAGTTCTTAGGATGACATTCACTAGTTGGATTCTCCTTACTATATATAGTATCTTTCTTTTCCAGCCTATAGGCCTATTTTATATTCTTTCCAACAGTGGTGTAAAATATGATTTAGAAGGCATTCTTATGGTAATTGGGATGCTTAGATATATAATAGGAGGTTTGGCCCTTCTTAGACCAGTTAGGTTGGCTAAGGATTCTGCTTATGTTTAAGCTCCTACAGATATAAGAAATGGGTTTTGTCTTTATTTATAACAAGACAAGATATTGAATAAAAGGATTCTAGTACTTCCATTAGTACATAAATTGAGGTCTTATCAGCTATGGAAAAAAGCGTTAGGTGATTTGCGAAGGATTGAGACCTTATATATAGTGCCTTACACTTTGAGTGAAACTTAAAGTTTTCATTCCTTATAGTGTCCCTAATAATCCTTATAAGCACCTCCATAGCTAAGGTAAATAAAATATGGGGACTATGATCCCTTGCCTTAGTCCTGTGGTTACTTTAGTTATACTTATTGGTTCACCATTAATCAAGATGCAATAGGAAGTTGTGGTTATGTATTGGTCAATCCAATGGAAAAAGGCATCAAGGATTCTGAATGCTTTTAGATCATTTAATAGGAACCTCTAATCTCGTGTGTCAAAATCCTTCTAAAAATTAACTTTAATTGCATAACACCTACTTGTCTTATTATTTTTATAATCTTTTAAAAGTTCCTGTACCATGATAGGTGTGCTTTAGTCTATGTTTTTCTAAGTACTTACCATATGTTTCTTACATAATTATTGATTATTGTTATAGTTTAGGATTCATTTTGTATGTTTTCATTTAGTTTGATTTCCATTGTTGTTCTTTTATGTTTGATGTTAATTTAGGGTAAGAATTGATTATTTTTATGTAAGAAGGAAGACTGAGCAACTTGGAGATTGAGCTAGAGATCTAAGAGGAGAAGAGACTAGGAGACTATTTATTGCAAATTCCCACGATCGTGGGAATCATACCAATTCCCATAATCGTGGGAATTACAATCTGAGTCATTATATGGGGCTTCATTAAACTTAGGATTTTTGGACTATAAAAATATATTAAACCTCCATGATAAAGGGAGAGGAAACCCTTCTGTAGAAAGAGCCTCTTTAAGTGAAGAACACAAGTTTTAAGCCTTGAGGAAGGATTAAAGTCAAGGATTATCATCAAGATTGGGGAAAATAGCACATCAACATCCAAAATTCCAAATTTCGGCAAAGAAGAGAAGAAGTTTCTTTTATTCAATTTTTTTTGTTTTTCTTTCTTCTAATCTTTGTAAGGTGGATTAGAAGAGAAGAAGTTTCTTTTATTCAATTTTTTGTGTTTTTCTTTCTTCTAATCTTTGTAAGGTGGATTATTTGTGTGTTTATGATGTTATGGAGACCATGAGTGGCTGATTTAGTTTTAGGGATTACTTTTGAACTATTTTGTTAAAACTTCTATTTTATTGAAATGAATGAAAGTGTCTTTGATGATTGTTGATTTTATTTGTTATCTTACAACAAATTGAGAGAGTGAGTAAGATTATTTGTGTAGAATTATACGATGAGAGTTAAAAACCTATAGACTTGCAATCATCGCATCATTTGAATAGTTAGAAGAGAGATCTCAACGAATTCAATTAATCACCCATAGGATAGTTTAATAACTAGTTGAATTGGTGGAGTGACTGGGGAGGTTGAGAGATCGTTCAATTGATTTCATTTGATTTGATTAGGGATAATTAATTACATCTTGAGAGAGGGTAGTTAATACATTCAGAAATTTTAGGTGAGACACAATTCGATTAATAAAATAAGAGGGAGACAAAATAGGAAAAAAGTAATATCTAGTCTTTAGATTCTTGGATTTTGATTTTTCTGCATTTTGGTATTGTTTAGCATTCATTATTAGTCTTTTAAATTTAATTTAATTTAATTTTATAGATTATTTTTATTAAACAATTTCATTTCTTAAACAAAGTCTGATCTGAATTAAGTGGTGTCTGGGCATCAATCCCTGTAAGATCTATATCTACTTTTTAACTACAAGTCATAACCTGTGCACTTGCAGATTTTGAGCATAAAATGAGTAGTTTATATTGCAAAATTACACTCAACATATCAATAGGATATTATCCCTTATTGATCTACCCTTAATGAAAGCACTTTTTGAGTCGTCTGTAACATATTTAACCACCAATTTGAGTCCATTAGTGAGGACATCTATAATAATCTTGTAGAGGACATTGTAACATGGGATAAGGTAATAATTTTTATTAAAGTTAAAGTAACTTACCTTAAGGATTAAGGTAACTTACCTTAAGGATTAAGGTAATGTGTGTATTGTTTACCTCCTCAAGTCTAGATCCATTATGAAATATTCCAAAATTACTTGTTACCATAAATTTGGTTTACCCCCATACCTATGAAAAAAAAATATGCATTATATCCATTAGGGCTTGGTTCCTTATGTAGATGCAAGGAAAATAGTGAACTTTCCACTTCCTCAGTTGTAATGGGTTTAATATGGCTCTCTGCCAGTTTTGATGGGATTTGATCCCTAATGATACTAACCATTTGCTCTATATTAGAGTTAGCTTCAGAGTTAGTGTGATAGGTGCTTAATTGATTCTGAAATTATTCCATAACATTTAATGATTATTGACATGAAATTGCTTAAGATACTCACTTTGACTCATATGTGATTTTAGCACAATTTGGAAATAAAGAAGTTAAAGTGAGTCGAAAGCTTGATATTTTTTATTATTTTTTGAAGATTCATATTCACTTGTCTTCGTTAAACAAAAATGATAAATATTGGAGCAAGAGAAGACAAGATAAAACATAAAACCCATGGAAGAGGGCTATTGGAAATCAACACTCACGGTGCATATTTTTGTATGGCTAAACATGAATTTAATGGTGCGCATGGCCATGCAAGATATGAATTTAATTAATGGAAAATCAACAAAGGGGCATGGAGCCGGTGCAATCATGTGAATTTAATGGTTGGAAGTGGGTGAAAAATAGGCAGTGAATAAAAGGGCAGCAGCTCCTTCATTTTTTGTCTTCTTCGGTTGGGAAGCAAGTGAAATAGTTGAAAGACCTATTTTCTCCTCAGTTAAGCCTCATCTCCCATGGTTTTTAATCTAGTTTTTATTATAATAAAGGGAGATTGGGAGGTGTGTAAAGAATCGAGAGTGAAAAGAAATACAACAACTTATATATTCTATCCTCATCAGTTTTGGAAGATTGGGACGGCTGGGAGAGAATTTTATAAGCTGATTTATATGTTCCTCTTTAGTTTCCATGATGGTGGGAGGGCTGGACCAAAAGATGAATAACATGAAAGCCATGGAGAAGATGAAGAGCTAGACATCCCGATGCCAGTTCGGAGCTGACATCGACGCCGACGAACCCGATTAAGCATATTTTTCATTATAATTGTTATTCTTACTCTCTATAGGAATTTATTGAGTTATCCTATGTCTATTATTTGGGTATTGTGAAAAGATGATTTTAATGTGTTCATTGAATCGTTTATTTACAAAACTATTACTAGAATTTTGATATAATTTGTAATTGTTATGTTGAAATTCATATATAGTGAATAATGATTCGTAATCATTAGGGATAATATAACCTAAGTTAAATTATGAATTGTATGTGGTTGTTGCCTTGATTAATTAGTTCTCCTAATTCATAATGCCACTGCCTAATTAAATCTAGAGATCGTATCCTAGGTTATTCGATGGTTAGGTTTAATTAACGATTGTATCTCGATTAAACACTACCCAAGGGAAAACTCAAGTTAATTATTAACTCATGATTAATAGTTGCTAGGAGAGGTTAAAGAACAATAAATCAATGAAAGATGATTAATTAGGATGTAGGTGGAGATTGAACTAAAGAACGAGGTCCTTATTGAATTCCCCACTTTTATCATCTTTTTGCATGTTTTCTTTACATTACTTTTGTTAGTTATTTTAGCTTTATTTTATTTTCTTGTTTGAAAAATCCAAAACCCCCCTAAACCTAAACACCAAATAATTTCATTTCAACAACTTTACACAAACTCTCTGTGGGATCGAACTAAACTCACTACTGCTATAGTAGTAGTCTAGTTTTTATTTTGAATAGCATTACGACGCGTTGTCATAGTGCCAATTGTTTTAGAGAAGTAATTTTCAGCCACTAGTGTAATTCCTCTTTTAGAGTGAGTATTTTTCCATTCTCTACCTTTAGGGAGGTGATTCTATTTATATTTTTGTTCTTGTTAGAATAGCTATATGGAAAATTTTAGTATTTCTATCACCATCTTTTAACCAAATTACCTTGGATATTTGCTTTATAAAGGAATTATAAATTCCTAGGGTATTGGTATAATGAATGAGAGCTCTTGGATGTTGCTTCATTAAGGAATTATAGATTCATAGGGTATTGGAATAATGATCCAAAGCCTTAATTTTAGCTTCTCACAGCTTCTCATCCTGAGGGGTTATGTCTAGTTCTATTTGAGTTTCTTCCAACTTTTTCTTAGCTTCTATTGTGACATTTTGAGAACAACTTGCTTATGGTAATGTTGGCTCTTATCCCTCTATAGCTTAAATATTTAACCCCTTAACCTCTATTAGATAGTTATTGAATATAAAGGAACATCTTCTAACTTGTTAAATGGCTAAATTATAGATCAAAATTGAAGTATGATATGATAGGAGATGGCTATTAAAGGTAACCTTGCTCTTTTAGAATCTCTATAGCCATAGTCATTAATCAAAGCTATGTCAAATTTCTTTCTAATCAACCACTTCCTTTTCTACTTATTATTCTAGGTAAATGTCTATCCCTCACTCCTTAGATTGATTACTTGTAGAAAATTAACACATTTCCTTAGCTCTTCTGAATGGTTCTTTAGGCAAGCAGTACCTCTCTCACTAATATTTAGAATATAGTTAAGATCCGTTACTATCATCCAATGATCAATTATATTGCCTCTCAATCTATTTAGATAACTCCATATGGGGTTCCTTTGAAAGTTGTGGTTAAAGGCTTACACAAAGGTGATATGATAACTAATTAGCTAATTTCTCATTTTGACTTTAGTATAAATCAATTGCTACTACACCTACAAAGGTTTAACCTGAAATTAATTAACATTATATACCACCAAAATTATACTATTATAGTGACAGTCTAGGTTAGTAAGGACATTCTAACCTTTTCTCGAAAACTTAGGCTTCCTATCCTCATAATCCTTTATTCTAGTTTTTAGGAGTCCTAACAAAATAGGGTTGGCTTCTTTATTATAATCTACTACCATTTGTTATGCCATATGGTATTCCACTATAAAATATTTGTTAAAACAGGCATGTGGAAGCTTATTTCTTCTTCTTTCTTCTTCTTAACACTTCTTCTAGTGACTCTCTAGAAGTACTCCTCCTTCTTTAGGTTCATTTTCATGGCTTCCTCAAGTGTGACTAATTTCACTCCTATATCAATGGTTCTGTCCTAACCTGTGGAAGAATGGTTGTTTACTTGGGAGTATGGTAACCTTTTTTCCTTAATCATCTATGATATGTTAGTTCTTCTAATCCTAAACTAGTTACTCACTACCCATATAAGTAGTTTCATCATTCCCATTTGGATCGAAACATCATTAGCTAATATGTCCTCTTGGTTATTGGTATTTAGATTCCCATTCTCATTTATTTTTTAAGCCATTAGCTTCTCCTATATCTAATTTCCTTCCATTTGGCTCCCATTCTTGTTTACTCTTAGATATTCTAGGTTTCTAGTTGTAAGAAACTAACATTGATCCTTAAATGGATTACCCTCTTCATTTAGTCTCATAATGGAGATTGTTTTTGGTAACTCATTAACAGAGTCCACCAAGATGCATATTCTTGCATAACTAACCCTCCTTAGGGTTACAGTATGTTCATCTATGCATAAAAGGTTCCTAATAGAGATACCTATCTAAGTAAGACCTTGATGGTCCAGTATTCTAATGGAATATTATGTATGTTTATCCAAACATGGATTCTTTTTCTATTTGAGATCTTCTAGTTTCAATTATAGTTTCTAAGATTGTAAAAGGAGGGCTTGAGAGTTGAAGAACCATGGTCTAGTCTCAAATATTTTTTAGATTAAATCTGAATAAGAAAATGTTGTTATCATTTAATAAAACCTCACTGTGATCTATAGCTTTTCCATTGTTTTGCAACATAGAAATTTACAACTTGGAAGGATGGTCTTTTATCCATGAAGAAGATTAGAAAAGTTGATTCCCACTTTTTCTCCCCTCCTTGATTATACTAGCTTTTAAAGTCACAATTATCTTACTTTCAATCTTTTTAAGGAAGTATTGGAGTTAAAGGAATGAGTTTGCATCATTTATCACTTGCTTATAAGTTCTTTTAGCATAGTTAATGTCTGGTGGTTTCTCAGGTGGTTTATTAGAAGGCACTGGAGGTTTAGAAGAGCTAGCTAGGTTCACTTCTAGGAAAGGCAAGGTAGGTATAGCCTTGTCAAGAGACTTTGGTAAGGAAGAAAATTACCCAAGAAATTTCTATAAGGTATAACATTATATGCAAAAGCTAGTCAATGAATAAAGCTTATAAATACCTAATGGAATAGATATTTGTTGAACCTAGTGGGAGAAATAGAAGGGTGAGCTAAGAGAATGGCAGAAAGAAGGAGATGGCTAAGAGAGGAAGATGAAGAATAAGACAATAGTTGAGGGTTAGGTGTAGAGGAGGGAAGGGATTGGTAGACTATGTATTTAAAATGTATTTTAAAGCAGGTTAGCAAACCATGTATTATAGATTATGAGGTTATTTTTGAAAAATTAAAAATTAAAATAATTAATTAGTTATTATTAGTATAAGTACATACACTTTTAAATAGTTAATATTAGTAGAAGTAAATACACTTAAAAATTCTAAGCTAAAGCTCCCATCTATGACCGTACACATGTGGTGTATTTGATAATCTTTATAAATGTAGCTCCTTAGATAGGAATTACGCCATCTACTTGCATTTAGTTTGTATTTACAGGAAGCTATCATCCTCTCTCTTGAGTCTCCTTTATTAAGCTCTGTATATATCATTAGGAACCCCCTCCTTTATTTATAGGTTTAATTTAAGAGCGTTCTAATCGATGTCTATTACTACTAAGCCTATCACTTTACCTAATATGGTTTTTCGAATTCTTCTCCTTAACTGTTGAGAGAAAGTTAAAGTTACATATCTAACGTACCTATAATTTTATACTTCCCCCTTCTTTGTGTACCAGCTTAACATGTAATATGAATCTTTATTAAAATTAGTTTAACTACTGCTACATAGAAGCATATTTCTTAGGCATAACTATAGTAATTAATCTTCTCTCTCTGATTTCCCTATAGTTCATTTCCTTCTAGCTTTAAGTTATATTGTTGATGCCCAGTTTAGAGTTATCTCTTGATTGCATTCCCTGTGTAATTCATTTGGCAATATTTGTTGTCTTATAATTTAGTTTATTCCTGTATCCATATATGCTCCTCCCTTTTAGAATATTGGAATACCCTCCTATTCCTCTCACACTAAATCACATGAAAAGTACATAGCTTCTATTTGACAAATGCCTTTATCTACTTTCATTTTATATAATGTTGATTATATCAACATTCCAAATCTTATATGTTGTCGCCTGCATTCCCCATATTGCAAAGCATTTTTGTTACTTTCGTTATATTATCTGCAACTTTACATTTGAAGAACAAATGGTCCTTAGATTCCATTTCATCCTGATAAAGAGCACAAGAACTAGGAATTTCCTCAACCTGTTCCTAGTATTCATCATATTCTTATAGTTTACCCGTAATGTGCTCAATGCTTTTAGGTCGACATGTTTGTCCTAAACTAAAGGGAGTCATTTAACCCTCTCATAGTGCTCTCTTAGCTAGTTTTTCTATGAAGAATTAATGAATATTCTAGAATATTACCTATTATAGATTAAAATTTCCTTCTTATTAACAATTAAGGTTGCATTTGAGAATGTAGTGGATGATGTTGCTCCTAGAATTTTGTTTCAGTTGAGTTATATAGTCTGATAGGGCTATTTCACTTAGGAATTTTTAGATATATCATTTCTCAAAGAGTTTAGATCAAATACATCAACTAGAGGTCCCAATTAAACCCATTTATCATGTCAAAGGAATGTTATCTTCCTGTCTCTTATGTAAATCGAAAATTGGTTTCATACTCTCTTCATTAACCTGAGCATATTTAAAATTGTCTATGAGAAGTTAGATTGGCTAGATACACCATATAATTCTATGATCTATATGATATGTATACAACCATTGAATCCATAGTGCCTTTTTATCATTGCATATCCTCTAGATATGTTGGATAATTAAGGTTTTGTTTATGATGTAAATTCAATTAATCCTAGGTCCTCCCTCGTTCTTAAGGGTATATAACTCCTTCCCTTTTACCTTAACTGGAACCTATTTAATGGAATCTCCAAACCATATAGTTGTTTCGTGATCCTATTTAGGGATAACATATTTAGGAAAGAATAAATGTGCTACCTATTAAATGAGATGACTATTAAAACTAAATTTATGAGCTATATTATACCTGTAAAATAGAGTGAGTGATAGCTCCAACTATAGATTCTTCATTATATCTTTTCAATTAAGGGTTATAAACTATAACTTGAGCAAGCTTTTGAAGTAATATGGATTCCCAATTATGTTATTAAAGGCTTCCCCATTTGCATTCCAGTTATTATTAAAAGTCAACTGGCTAAGTGATGAGCATTAAAAAAAAGGTTAGGCAGTTTTTTATTTTATTGATGACTAGTATTTAAATGTCTTTGAAAGTGTGTAAAGGTTATTACTAGGGCCTAAATAGAGTGGGGATCATTCCTTGAAAAAAGAATCAAATCATTTACAAATTTTATATGTATAATTCACATTTTCTTATATTTATAATGTAATTTAAACCTACTCTCTTATGAGATGACTAATTTAATTAGCCTATTTAGGACCTCCATTCCCATGATAAGTAGTGATATCTGTTTAATTGTTGATACATTTAATCATTTACACTTAGCGATTAATGATAAGAAAATACTTAAAATACTCACTTTAATTCATATATGTTTTTAGGTACAATTTGGAAGCAAAGAAATTAAATTGAGTTGAAATTACTACATTTGGGATGTTTTTTTGAAGATTAATTCTCAGTTGTTTTCTTAGAGCAAGAAGGAAAAAAAAGACAAGAAGAAGAAAAGGAAAATGAAAGCACAAAATGCAAATAACATAAGCTGCATGATTATGCATGAAATTTTACATGCAATACATTAATTTAATGTTCATACAGTAGCTAAGATGTAGCAGGTGGAATGTGCAGGTGGAATGTGCATGCAGTGGAAATAAATGGACCAAAACATATTCATGATATGAAGAAAACGCAGCAACATGAAGAGAAGAGGAAAAGACGACGTAGTGGAGAGAAAATGCAGTCTGCGTTTCACACAGACCACCTGTAAAAACATATACCGCATTTATGTTTCACCCAGACCACTTGCGGAAACTCAGACAATGTTTGTATTTCATGCAGATATCTGCAGAAACGCAAATGTTTTCCATAAGTTGGTTGAAGGTTTTAGGTTTATAGTAACTTAGACCAAAAACTCTGAAGTTAAATTGTCCCATCAATGAAATAGTAGGGGGCGTAAAGAGATAAGGGGGCTTCGACTTAGTGGCTAAGAGAAATGGAGAAGAGCTATGACTAGGCATGAGAGAAAAGAAATGAGTGAATAGTGGGGTGGACCAAAAACTCCAAAGTTTATTTGTCACATTGATGAATAGTACAATGGAATAAGAAGCTTAGGTAGTGAAGAAGAAACGAAGGGAGCTACGGTAGGGTTATAAGTGTGGGGACTTAAGCTTTTTTTGGGAGAGAACCATAGAGGGCTAAATGTCCCAAAGCTAGTTCGGAGGTGATATCGACGCCAACGACTTGGGTTAAGTGTGTTTTCTTCTTTTGTTTTGTTTCTTTCTCTCATTAGAAATTGATTGTGTTATCCTATGTTAATTGATTTGGGTTTTATGTATAGATAATCAGATTTTTGTTACTGTTCGGTTATTTGTGTATGAATCCACTGAGATTGTGAAAAGATGATTTTAATGCGTTCATTGAATTGTTTAATTGCAGATCCATTGCTAGAATTTCGATATAATCCGTAATTGTTATGTTGAAATTCATGTGTAGCAACTAATGATTCGTAATCATTAGGGATAACATGACTTAGGTTAAATGATGCATCGTATATGGTTGTTGCCTTGATTAATAGGTTTTCCTAATTAGTAATGATGCTGCCTAATTAAATTTAGAGATTATATCCTAGGTTATTTAGTAGTTAGTTTTAATTAACGATCGTATCTTGATTAAACAAAACCTAAGGGGAAACTCAGGTTAATTATTAACCCACGATTAGTAGTTTCTAAAAGAGGTTTAAGAAAAACAAATCAATGAAATATGCTTACTTAGGGTGTAGACCGATATTGAACCAAAGAACCGAGTCCTTACCAAATTCTCCATTTTTATCATTTTTCGCTTGTTTTCTTTAATTTGTTTTTATTAATCTAGTTTCATTTTATTTTCTTATTTCAAAATCCAAGACCCCCTTTTAAACCTAAAAACCAATTACTTTCATTTCATAAACTTTACACACACTTTTTGTGGGATCGACCTAGACGCACTGCTGCTACAGTAATAGTCTACTTATTTTATTTTGACTAGCGTTACGACGCACCGGTCAATTTTGGTGTCGTTGCTAGGGAGTGCAGTGTTTAGTTTTTTCTTGTGATTTTAATTGTTGTTTTGTATATATTAGTTCATAATTGGTTTCTTTTCAGTTATTTCGTGATCTTTTCTTTATTTTATTTCGTGTTTATGTTTTATAAAAATTTAAAAAAAATCATGGATGGAAGTAATTTTTCTTTAACTCTTATTCTCAATCCTATAACCAAGAATGGACTGATCATCCTAACTTTGGTTATGGATAGGATAACCATCAAAATTACTTCCATGATAGTTTGCAGGACACACAACAATTCTCATACAGACCAGAAGTTTCCTATCATAACTCCGGTCCATCTTTGGAAGAGTTGATTAATATTATGAACACTAATACTTTGTAATTGCAGAAAATTTCTCTACAATTCTAGCAGGATGGAGGGTAATTCCAAAAACTACATGGTCTAGAGCTCAAGATTTGGAGAACCAACGTGACTCAGGTACATCTCTAGAAGAAATGCTTAATATTATGGCTGCTAGCAATCTTCAAATTCAACAAGATATGCAATAGTTCCAACAAAATATGCAGCAACTATTTAGCAAGTTGTACAACAAATTCGACAGGATGTTTAACAATTCCAGCAAGATGCATTGCTTCGATGGGGAGATATCAATCATCTAGAACCACAAAGTGAAGAGGAGTAGTCTTATCAAGTACCCAATGAACGTTTGTGCAGAAACTTTATAAAGTGATGAGGAGCTTAAGAATTTTGAGGTCAACCTTCAACAAATTGCTTGTGTAGAAGAAGCAGAGGAGCAACTCGAAGCTGAAAAAGCTATATCATTTAGCTCGGAGGTAAGTACTAAGTCGGTAATTATATTCAAGACTACAACTTTACCTAACAAGTTGAAAGAATTAAACAAAAAAGAAAAATGTAAAGAGTCATTCGAATTATTTCAAAAGAGTGAGGACTCAGTAGAGATGAAGAATCTGAAGATAAGGAAGACGCTGGAGGTGAACGATTATCAACCAAGGCCCTATATGGAAAAACCTCACATAGAGGAGCCACATGTGACACCTGAAGATCACAATTTTATCATGAAAGGAGAAGAAAGAGTCGAGCCAGTGACCCTAAACAAATGCTCTTCTTAGGAGGCAACCCAAGGGAAGTAAATTTCTTTGCTTTTGAATTCTCGCATTTTTTTATGCATATGTGTTTCTTTGTTTGTTTATTTTTGCTTGCTTTTAAGTTTTTCAATCAAAATGAGAGAAAGAATAAAATAATCAAAACAAATATTTTCTCGTTTTCTGTTGATTCTGGGATTATATAGTCATAAGTAGAGAATGAATTGACTAGAGAATTTCATATTAACTTTGGCATTTACTTTTTCTCTTGTGATTGGTTGATATGCATTATCTTTAGAAGAGTAGTGACTAATGGTAGACAAAGCCGGTAAGATTTTGAGCCTTATCAGACTGAAACATCCATATTAGTCTCATTCTCTTTTGATAATGTATGATCTTCATGACATGTACATCCCGATTTTGCGTTGAATTTCTATTCGAGACTACATTTTTATCACATGCATTAACATGGAAATAATTAGGCATTCTTTGTTTTTTTCCATAAACTACATTAGCCAAATAACTTATCCTATTGACATGATTTTTTCCTTAATAAATCCCTTTGAGCTTTATACCTTTCTTTTTGTATCAACCATATTACATGCTTTATACTTAACAAATGTCCTATCCAACCCATAAAACTAGTGGAGCATTTGTGATTGGTGAGTTTGTGGATGTACAAAAGTGTAAGTGTGGGGGTGTACATATGTGTGGATTGGCTATAATGATTGGGATGTTATTTTATGTCTTATCATTGAAATTCCCATGTTAATGTAGTTTCTTTTAATGTTTAAAAAAGAAAAGAAAGGAAAAGAAAGAAAGAAAGAAAGAAAAGAGAAAAGCACAAGAAAAAAAGAGAAAAAGAAAAGGAATGAAAAAAAGTTTAAATAAATGTATTTAGGAGCAAGTGCATATGTGTTGAAAAGTTGTTTATGATTAATGTATTCTCCTAAAGTTGTGATGAATGGGCTATTTAAGTATATTGTACATGAGGTAGATGTTGACTTGGAAGGTTCACTCTTGAGATTTCAATATATTGTTCGCATAAATTGTATGAATGATTCCTTCATGTTGGTATATGCTTCATGTGGTTTATGTGTGAGAGCTTATTGAGGTTATGAAATATAAATGTTGCATTTGTCATAGCTAACGGTACCTAGTTTTTGATGAGTGTTGCTTTGTTTCACTAGTTTTGATGGCTTTCATGCTACTTGACCTAAACACATCTCACCTTACCTTTACCCACATTACAACCTTGAAAAGTCCTTTAATCCATGATTTTGCATGTGAACATTAGTGGTGGAGAAATGAAAAGATATGTAAGGTTATGGATTGTCATGATCATGAATGGTGTTGAGTGTACCTATAGATATATTTTACTTAAACACATTTTCCAAGTCTACCATTAGATTGCTCGGTTTCTTAAGATGATGCTTGTTGATTGATCATGAGTAGAAGCATTGAGTGTTGAATTCTTACTATGATTTTTAAAAATCACTCATCTTTTCTTATGATTATATAGTCTTGGAAAATATGGGAATTGAGTAAATGTTTCGTGTCTTCGAGCTAATTTGGATGTTTTGCCCGAGGACGACCAAAAATTAATTATGGGGGAAATTGATATCCGTTTAATTGTTGATACATTTGATCATTTACACTTAGCGATTAATGATAGGAAAATGCTTAAGATACTTACTTTAATTCATATATATTTTTAGGAACAATTTGGAAGCAAAGAAATTAAAGTGAGTTGAAAGTACTACATTTGGGTTACTTTTCTGAAGATTAATTCTTAGTTGTTTTGTTAGAGCAAGAAGAAGAAAAGAAAAATGAAAGTACAAAATGCAAATAATGTGAGCTATATGATTATGCATGAAATTTTACATACAATTTATATTAATTTAATGTTCATACAATAGCTAAGATGCAGTAGGTGGAACGTGCATGCGGTGGAAATAAATGGACCAAAAATGCATGCAAAATATGAAGAAAATGTAGTAGTATGAAGAGAAGAGGAAACAGCGGCACAATGGAGAGAAAATGCAATCTGCGTTTCACATAGACCACCTACAGAAATGCAAACACGCAGACCTTTGCGAAAACACAAACGTTTTCCTATGTTAATTTATTTGGGTTTTGTGTATGGATAATCAGATTTTCGTTACTGTTCAGTTACTGAGAAAAGATAATTTTAATACGATCATTCAATCTTTTAATTGCATATCCATTGCTAGAATTCCAAAATAATCTGTAATTGTTATGTTGAAATTCATGTGCATCGACTAATAATTCATAATCATTAGGGATAACATGACCTAGGTTAAATGACGCATACTATTATCTTCCCAGAAACAGATCCACTTACCCATTATCTCTTTTTTCAAAGTGGGTTAGTACATACTATCTATTTAACCAATTTAAATAGTCTTGCTAAATTCCCTACTGGATTTACTCTTACAGTAAAAAACTACAAACAAATATTTACCAAGGAACCAAAAATCTTTATTAAAGTCTTCAACAATAACCCTATCTTTAAAAAGGCAGACAATTTCAAAGACTCAGACATACAATTATCTAGAATAGCTTATGCTCAGATTGGAATTAACAATGGAATGTATCCACCCATCGATAATCCACCAAAATATGAAGTCAGTTGGGATCTAATCAATCAGTTTAATCTTTATTGCATTGAAGGTGTTTATTAGCAATGCTTAAAAATTAGTCCTAAAGCTTTAATTAAACTTAATTATCAAGGACCCAACCTCTTAATGATATCAGCCTATCGAACACCTATGTCTACCAAATCTTTCCAGTTAATCAAACAAATTGAAGAACAGTTCTCTACCATATTCGGAGTATTCAATGTATTATCAGAAGAATGGAAACAATATATCTACCATCGACTTCATCAGTATACCTCCCATTAATGTACCAACTGTCCGTCCACATCAAAGGATAAAGATTACAACTCTTCAGTAGACGTAATTATATAAGAGTGACATTGTTGTAATTATTAAAGTTAATAATTAGTCGTGTAATTATTATATCTAACAGCCACTTATGGTTGTCAGCCATAGGGCCGACACCTGAGAAAAGAAGTCAAAAACCTTATCATAAGGAATCTACTTTTACTTTTCACTTTACGCTTTTTTCTTTATCTGGTTTGAGCCTTTCGTGGTTCTAAAGCCTATATAATGTAAGATGAAACGAGCCTTCTGCTCTATAAAAAAATAAAATAGCTCCTATTTATTATCTTATGTATCCTACTTCCTAAATTCTTTATGATTATAGCCTATGGATTGGCTTTAAAAAAAAGAAAACAAAGAGCAATACAAAAGGTATGAACAATTGTGTTTTTAATTTTTTCATCCTTTTACCTAAAATCATCATTATTCTTTACACTTAAAAATATTATTTATGTTTATTTTACTCTTTTTAATGTCTTAATTATCGTTGTCATTATCATGCCTAGCTATTTGCACCACTTGTCATAATCTTCATCTAGTCATTATACATACTGAAAAGAAACTATCACTTAACAGAAATTTGGTTAAACCTTTTAGTAATACATATTATGAGTTAGAACAAATTAATGCATCTCATACAACTCTTCGTAAGATTCAAGAAATATTACAACAACATACAAAAGTCTATAATCAGGAATAATTAGAAGTAAAATAACTTTATAAACAGTTTCATGAACATTATAAAAGTCATATTTATAACTAGTTATGTCTTATTTTTCTATCATGCCTAATTGTACACTTTGCAATCAATTGTTAATCAATATTATTCACTGCGAAACTTTAGTCCTTCAATATAAATTAGAAAAAGAATATTATGAAAACTGCTATAATTATCTACAATTTTTCCTTCATAACTATGGTTTAAGAAAAAATAGATCTAGCAACTCAATAATTATAATCTAAATAAACAAAACTTATTTCATAGCCATAACCAACTTACAGAACATCTTCGAGTTGTTGATGGCCGAAATAGTTCAAGACTCTGAATCCATGAATAAGGCACAAACAAATATTTTAGATATCAATACCTTAGAATTAACATAATCTACCGGTATATTTCATATTAATACATTACTATCATAAGAGAAACAAAGCAAATATCAAAAACACAATTAAATCTTAAAGATGGTCAAAATATTACACACCATCCTTTTAAAAATTTAATTAATAGAAAAATATTAGTTATTATGGAGAATTGTACATTAAACACCTATTAGAATAGATCAATGTAGTGGACATATTCGTATGAGTTTGATAGACCAAGAACAATTTTATAAACAACTATAACCTATTTTTGAAGAAAAAAGACATAAAATTGGATATATACACCTTTCTACAATTCAAATTTTATTAAAATCTACATTTCAAGAAGAAATAGATTCTCCTATACGAAAGGCCATAATTGATGAACTAATGACTGATTTAAAAGACCAAGTAATTGGAATTATGAATAGAAATCTAGCTTATGGAAAGATAAAAGTCAATACCTGTATTAAGTTAGGAATTCCTTTATAATCACAAAATTTAGATAAAACAATTACTATAGCCTACAAATTTTATCCCGAAAACTTAATGACAACTAGACAATATCCTTTTTCAATTACTTATCAAATTACTTATGCTTTAACTAATTCCCATCATAGTATTGAATTCAAAAATACAAATTGAATTTATATTAACCAATTATTTACTGACGTAGCTAAAGTTGGATTCAATCTAAAAACTAGTTTAAGAGAAATACCAAATATTAATTATCCAATCAAAATACAAAATATAACAAGCTCTTAGGATATACCTCGGCTATCTTTAAGTGAAACTAGACTACCTAAACTAGAAACTACCTTTTTAAAATCTTATTCGACAAAACTCGAAAAAGTTATTAGATTTATAGAACTGGGAAATTCTAATAAGAAAATAAATAAAGGAATAGATAAAAATTCAGAACAATTGGCCACTGAATTATTAGATATTAAGAAGCAACTTTGTGAGCTAAAAACTCATCTACATAATACATTATGAGTATAACAAAACAATTATTTGATAAACAACTTAATATCAAAAATTAATCAAAAGAAATAATGCAATTATTAAATCAAAATTATCAATTACAACAAGTTAATGAACTCAATGAAATTAATAACATTTATAAACTATTACAATCTTTACTCCAATGTTATGAGAAAATAGTCAAAAATATATCATCCATAGATGAAAAGTTAGAAAAAATAGGATACTCAATCAAAACGCTAGTAGACACAAATTTGGCTCAATCAAAATGCTAGTAGACACAAATTTGGTTCCTCTCATGCCAAATGGTGTACACGTTGCATCCAAGTGCTATATAAACTAGCATAAGATCATGCATAATTAAACAAGTTAAGCTGAAAATCCATTGTTGTATCATTCTCTAATTAGAATACTAACAAAATAAGTTGTATTTAGTTAAGTTGTTACTCCATAGATGGCAGGAATAAGGGCGAAAAAATAAAATATAGACTATGGATTCAACTACATTAGAACAAAGGCCACAGGTGAAAATTGTTGGATGGGAAGAGTTACATTTAAACTTGTCCATTGTTGATAACCTTTCTTCGACCGCAAGCCATAGCACAAAAGATACTTTAGGTCTTAGTTTATTCCAAACAATAGCGTACTAGTTGACTCTAGGAGGCTTTGAAAATATCCATACATGACTTGTTGAAGAATTTACTAATGGAGTTTCCTAGCCAGAGAATTCTATCCTCCTATAAAAGGTTAGGTGAGTAAGAGGGATAGCAGTATTGAAGGAACTCAAAGCATTTATTGTTCTAGCTCTAATTGCTTCCTTGAACCAAAAAACTTACCCTTACATTAGCATCATAGAATAATCTAACACTAGGGACATTTAGTATAAGGTTTAAAGGTCTAAGGTCCTCTAATTGTCTATCCATAACCAAGTGCTCCTGCTTCTTATCTTGTAGCAAATTAAAGGCTTTGCGAATTCTCTAAGTTTCAAGATCTTACCCATACTCCATGAAGTATCCTGCCGATGAATCAACCTGCTAGATAGTTATGATTCTATGTCCACCTCCTAACTTAGGCAAACAAATATCTTTTCAGCTAACTTTTGCATATGGTTTAGTAATCATGTCCCTAGTCCAAAGAAAATTTCTTAAAAGATATCTCATATTAGTACTTATTTATTAAATATCTCATATTTAGTCTTTAAAGTTTCTCAAACTTTATAATCAAATCCAACTTGGATAACTTACCCTTTTCTCTGTTCAATTGTCCTTTGTGTATAATTCATTAAGTTCTTAAATATATTGGCAATAGATATAAACTATAACCGTAAGTCATATTTAAGATTATATAAATTAAACTCATTTATTTTATCTTTAATTCTCTAATTATACGATTTATATTTATTGATTAGTGGCATCTAACAATGCATTATGATTACCCAAATATTAGGAATGTCGATGTGATTTTGACCAACCTTTTTATGCATGATTTTTTATATAATTTAATATCTTCATTATATAGTATTCAGATTGGAAATAGATCATAGAATTAATATCTACTTTATTTATGTCCAATCATGTTAATTCTCCACCATTATTAATAACATTTAAAAACTAATTTTAAAGTGTCATTACAACTTGTCCAAGAATTTTCTAAATTAATTCTGATCGAGAACAGTAAAACTTTCTCTCTAATTACTTTACTGTGATAAATCCTATATTGTTTAGTCAACTACCACTATATAGTTTGTTTTATATCCAATAATTACCGACTGAGCTACCTTTGACTATAATAGGTCAAAGTTGGTATCAAAACTTATTAATCCCTTTATAAGATACTTTAAATATATCAAATCAAATGATCACTTATACAATCATTATAATGAGAATTTCTATAGACATGTAAGTAATATTCTAAATAAAATTCTCAAATCTGGCCAGTTCAGTTAAATTGTTTTCTAATAAGCACCCACAAGTTTGCTTAAGTATGTCTATAATTTAGTATATGAAATTGACTACTTTCATAAAGAAGAAACATATTGTGTACTAGTCTTTTTATGTTTTATTAATATCTAATCTCAATAACATAATGACTAGGAATAATTTATGGATAAAACATAAAATTCAATATTAATCTCACAATTATGATCTATTCATAATTTCGTTTGAAATGTAAATTTATTTAAGAAAATGCTTTTCTTAAATATAAAAGAGTCTAATAAATTAATTTTAACCTAAAATGAAATA
>JAOQML010110802.1:0-22599 GCA_027568935.1 Erythroxylum urbanii
ATTTAGTTAGGGAAATCAACATCCTTATATAAACCTATACACTTCAGGGTAGCAGAACCACCCAAATTTTTTTTGGTCTAATAATATAAGTCATCACATGGGACATCAAGACCTATTTGAATTTCAGCAAGATGAGTCTAGTTCATGGGATTCCAAATTGGACAAAATCAT
Organism: Erythroxylum urbanii; assembly: GCA_027568935.1. NCBI lineage: Eukaryota > Viridiplantae > Streptophyta > Magnoliopsida > Malpighiales > Erythroxylaceae > Erythroxylum > Erythroxylum urbanii. Next base: position 172 of record JAOQML010110802.1, read on the forward strand.
GGATAAGCTAATAGACATGGAAGGGAACCCGAAGAGATTAGAAGAGCAATTTGATCAAGTAACAAAAAATCATGCTGTTTCTATTCACAACCTAGAGATTCAAGTAAAACAACTTTCTTGTGAATTTTGTAAGAGAAGTGTGGAAGACTTTCTAAGCAATATGGAATTATATCAATGAGAGCAATATAAGGCTATCACATTTAGAAATGGGGAAGAACAAGAAGAACATATAGAAGGCCATGTTGAACCCTATCTTGTAGAAGACTAAGAGACGATGAAAGAGGATGAAGAAAAGAATAACAACTCTCCCTATTATTCCTTAGATCTTAGTATCCCGTGCTTAAACATAAAAAAAAAAAGGTAGTGTCCACGAAGAGAACCTTATCATTCGGATTAGTGATGACCAAGTGATATTCAATATGAATGATGTATTAAAGAATTCGGAGGAGGGTGACTCATTCAGAAAAAATTGATGTGCTCAATCTTTGAAGGAATGAGTGGATGAAGAGCAGATGACAATAGATATTAACTTTGAAGAAGCTATGGAAGTCTCTGTTCAAGAAGCTAAAGAATAAGAGGAGATGAGGGAGAATAAGGACGAACTAAGAAGAGAAAAACTCACCCTCTTATCGAGCAAACTGTTGGATTCCACGAAAGATTTAGGGAGTTTTGTTATTCCCTGTTTTGTTAATAGTTTGCTAAAAAAAGGGCATTACTGAGCTTAATTGGTTTTCATAATGTTATCAATGTTGTCATTTTGATTATTCTGCAATTTGTAGTTTATGTAAAGGCTACAAAACTATTGTTGAATGAAAAAAGGAGGAAGAAAGCCAGTCATAATTGATCCCAACTAAGTTTCCATGGATAGAGCATCGAGCTACTAACATTAAAAGAAGAATTGCATGGGAGGCAACTCATGGATTATTAATTCCATGTTATTTCCTTTGAGTTTGAGATAGTTTGAATTCCGTAATTAGGTTATTTCATTTCCAAATAAGGTCAGGAAGGCATAGGACTTCAACATGAGTTGATGATCAAGGAAGTAAACAAAAGGGAGGTGAAAGAGCTATAAAGAGTTAGAAAGTGATCACAGGAATGTGTAGAAGGACAAAAGAAGAAACAAATCAGAAATTGGTGCTAGGCCATGATCGTGGCCTACGGTAGAGTAAAACTATACACGTGATTTTTAGCTAATATTTTTCCCATTTTACCCTTCATTGACCTATGTATTCATTTCATACTTCATTTTATCACTCACTTTCATTTTAACTTTATCTCTCTAACTTAGAACCTCCAAACACTCTCACTTCTCTCTAACTAAACTCTAAATTTCCACTTTATTACAATTTCCACCTATTTACAATATAGTATGTTGCGCATTAAGCAGTTAGTAATGTGTAACCAATCATCGAGATAGAATCAAGTCTCAGAACGAGGGCGAAAGAACAAGGCAACAAACTTCGGAGCCCCCTTCCCAATCTATAGAGAGGAGGAAGGTATTTGTTTCCAATCCCTTAATGATAAACAAATAGTAGTCCTAAAATATTTTGATTTTGATACACTTGATAGGCCAGAATTGTGAGATAGGGTAGAGAATATAGCAAAATGAATTCAGTGGGCGAAGTTGATACACTTCTAATATCCTGTCTACCAGGAGTTCACTCTCGAATTCTTCATTTCCCTTAATTTCAAACCTAATAACCTTAAGGAAATGTGGTTTAGGTTGTGGGGACGAACTTATGAGCTGAACTTTGAAATCATATGTGATATTTACGGGTTCCCTGAATTTTCCATTATCAATTAGCATGTCGTGCTTCTATTTATTAAAATGAGTTCCTTGGGTTAGAGCGATTCGGTGCTAAGAATGCCCATAGCAACATCATATGAACCTATGAGCACTTGTTATTACATAAATTCATGTGTCAAATAGTTTTTGACAAATCAAAAACCAACAATTGCTCAACAAAGGAACTTTTCCTGTTATGGTGCATGGATCATAGCATCCCAATGTGCACCTCAACACATGTGCTAAATGCTATTGTTGAGACCCTACACAAGAGGAGCAATAATTTAGGTATGGGTTACTTGGTTTATGCCATTGCTAAGTACTATGGCTTGGATTATAGTGGTTTAACTATTTACCTCCCGAATTTTCTAAATCACCACCATTTATGGCATGCTGAAATCCTTAAGTCCTATAACATGGAACTCTAAGACATTACTTAAAAGACTCATATGAAGATTAGGGCTAGTCAAGTGAGCTCTAGCACAGTGCCACCTCAATAAGTAGAGGAGGACTCAACTAGCAAGGAGTCCGAAGAGGAAGAAGACACCGAGGAACTTAGATGGAAGAAAGTGCTTGATACAATCTCCGCCAACACTAAGGTAATTACAAACACACTTATAGAGAACTCTAGAAGGATGAAGGAGATGACTTGCACACAATGACATCAGAGTCGGGATATAAATCGAATTCATCATTACTTCGAGGCTCAAGGCAAACAACTGCCACCTCCGACACCATTCCTACCTCTATCACTATAAGACTTTGTTTCTAACCCTTTTCTTTTAAATATAGTCTTCATTTTTGTTTTTGTTTTATTTTATTTTATGCTATTTCTCACCATGTGTGTTTGTTTGCCTACTTCTCACATTAGGGACAATGTGTTGTTTAAGTGTGGGGAGGGTTGTGTGTTTTACGTTGAGTGTGATTTTTGCATATTGAATGATAGTTTGTTTAGGGTGCATATTGTGAATTGTGTGAATATGTCAATGGATTAGATAGATTGAAATTGATTCAATTGTGAACATAATCTATTAAGTTATGAAGAGTTAGTAACTCGCAAAATTAGTGATCTGGACTCTTTGGCTAAATATGCAAGTTAATTAGGATTTAATGTTAGTTTATCACCCTTTAAATTGTCACATTCATTCAAAATTTTAGGTCTTTCGATTAAAGTAGCTTTGCTAGTATGCTTTCATGAAAACAAGTAGCTAAAGCAACAAGGTAGGAATTAAATAAAAAAATGTATGTTTGTGAATTTTAAATAAATAACTATTCTGTTGGCCTTCGGGTTATAAATAGAGCTAGTAGTCAGTTGAGAATGTGATATAGCCAAGTAACCGGATCGACACGCATCACAAATGTGTGCCTCTGCGTTAAAAGGCTATAATGATGTTCTAAGTAAACAACTTAATAAAAACATAACTTAGTCAAGTAACTGGATTGAAATTCATCACCAATGTTTGCCACCGTGTAGAAGACTAGCCCCATGTGCATAAAAAGTAAATAAAAATAAAGTAAATAAATAAAAAATAAAAGTGTATTTTCTAATAAAAACCTATAGAACTTATAAATAGCTTGACTTTTCATGAAAATGTACTTAGGAGTAGTTACAGAGTTTGAAAGACCAAATAATTATTAATGTGCTTGCACAATTGAAAAGGGTGAATAAACTTGACATTTAAGTTCTGATTCATATGTATATTTAGTCCAATGCATCTAGACGCAGATTTTGTATGTTAATGATTTGGAAAAACTTGAATGATTGTGTTTAAAGTTAAATTTATTTCATAAAGTTGAAGCAATTAATTGAATGATTGTGTTTAAAGTTAAATTTATTTCATAAAGTTGAAGCATTTATCTCATTACTGCATTGTGTGTTTTTTTAATTGTGTGTTGTTTGTTGTTTTGTTTGCTTAAGGACAAGCAAACGTTTAAGTGTGGAGATGTTGATAAGTGTAAATTACATCGTGTTTTAGGGCATAGTTTGATATGTGTTTAGTTGTTAATTCAATCATTTGGTATATGTTTAGGTTAGAATTATGTTAGTTTGTTAATTATTTATGTTTTAAGTGTTTTATGGGTTAGTACAAGTCTTTGAGATTAAATATTATGTTTTTAAGGTACCTTGATGTGTTTGCTAGTATTATAGGGTCAATATCGAAGAACGGAAAAGTTTCAGAGACATTCGGGTTGAAACAACAACCTACGATCATGGTATAACAGGCCACGATTGTGACAAAAGTACCAGAGTTGGCCCACAATTATGGTCTACATGCCACGATCATGACATAAGCCCAGGACACAAAAGGATATTTAAAGAACAAGAAAAGAGGCAAAGGAGCTTTTACATTAGCCACCTTGAGAAACCTTAGAGATAAATCATCGAGAGATAAAGGAAGAGATAAAGGAAGAGAGAAGAGGAGAAGAAGCTGACTCGACGTACTTTCTGAATCAAAAGGTGTTAGATTGAACAGTTGATGATAGGATCTAGAATGTTGAGGATGTTCTAAACTCACCTTTGAAATTTTATTCTTGAATTAATAAAAATCATATTATTTATGTGTTTATTAGATCTATTGTGGTTTGATTTTATGATTGCATAATTCGGTAATAAACTGAGAGGATGAATCAAATGAAAAACGATTAAATTGGACTAATAAGAGTTCGGTGATTTAATAGAGACAAGAATTGAATCAGATCGAGAAACTGTGCAAAAAGAGATCTTGCAAAGGTTTTCAATAGTTTGCTAAAGAACTTCAGAACTAATTAGGGTTTTGGATAGGTTGTGAATTGAGAGATTGCAACCTCGATAATCTGATTAGGGTTTATGATTCAGGGTTAATGATTATAACTTGAGAGAGAGTAATAAATCCTAGGATAGTCTAGAACTAACAATCCGATAATTCATAATCAGTGATAGTCTAGAACTAACAATCCGATAATTCATAATCAGTTAGGTTAACATTAAGGATAGGTAAAATTCCCTTTCTCTTAATTGGTAATTTCTTTCAGTTGATTCTTGGGTGTGTTGCAATTGCTTAGTAATCATTATTTTCTTATTTGATTCTTAAATTGATTGATTGATTGAATTAAATTCTTGTATTATTTTCATGCAATTTGAATTTCTGTTATTATTTTTAGCATTAAAATTTAGGATTAGATTAACTCCCTCATCGTGGAATCGACACCTTGGGTACTATGCTAACAAACCGTGCGCTTGCAAATTATTAGGGGTTAGTAATATAAACTTACACACAACCAAACCCCTTGACCATTTATTCACATAAGGTCTAATGCAGATCCTGCTGACTTTCCTCTCCTTGCTTTAACAATAGAAAAATTAGGCTAATACATGCCCCAGGTGTATTGGCACCCTCTTACTCAAGCTCTAAAGATAAAACACATACAAGTTCTTGACAACATCAAGCTATCACTCATCCACTCAACGTGTGACTTAGAACTCCATGTATATATCTTAGTTGCTAGTGTTGTAGAGATGAGGCCTTGGATCAACTTTGGTTGCAATCACCATCATTGTTAATTGTATGCCAGAATTGTCAAGAAGACATCAAATATAGGAAGTTTATCTGCAAAACTAAGTAAGCTTGCGTCCCCATAATTGGGGTTTGGTTGTGTGTAGGTTTTAATTATTAACCCTCCATAATCTGCAAGTGCACGGCTCATTAGTTTAGTACCAAAGGTGTCAATCCCACGAGGAGGGAACTAATGTAATCCTAAAATCTATGGCTAAAAACAAATAACATAAATTCAAGATGCAACGAAACTAATACGAGAATTTAATTCAATCAATCAAATTAAGAACCACACATGAAAATACTAATTATTAAGCAATTTTCAACACACCCAAGAATCAACTGAAGGAAATTACCAATTGAGAGAAAGGGAATTTGACCTATCCTTAATGCTAACCTAACTGATTATGAATTATTGGATTGTTGGTTCTAGACTATCCTAGGGTTGATTACCCTCTCTCGAGTTATAACCATTGACCCTAAATCATAAACCTTAATCAGATTATTGAGGTTTCAATCTCTCAATTCACAACCTATCCAAAACCCTAATTAATTCTAAAGTTCTTTAATAAACTATTAGAAACTTATACAAGATCTCTCTCTTTACAAATTATCGATATGATTCAATTCTGGTTTCTATTAAATCACCTAACTCTTGCTAGTCCTATTTATTTGTTTTTCATTTGATTCACCCTCTCAGTTTATTAATGAATTATGCAATAGCAAAATCAAACCACAACAATATCTAATAAACACATAAACAATCAGATTCTAATTAATTCAAGAATAAAATTCCGAATGTGAGTTTACAACATCCTCGATATTCTAGATCCTATTATCAACTGATCAATCCGATTCTAAACAATAATAAAGCTGAAAAGAATAGGAAATACAATCTAAAGTGGATGATGGGAGGCAGCGGCGTAAGGAAAACTCTTGATCCGAGAAGTACTTTGAGTCAGCTTCTTCTCCTCTTCTCTCTTCTTTCTTCTCTTCCTCTATCTCTCGATGATCTCTTTTTAAGGGGTGGTTGATGCAAAAAGCTCTCTCTCTACCTCTTTTTTTTGTTCTTTTTATATCCTCTTGTGTTTTGAGTAACTCTAGGGTTTTCTCAGGGTCCGAAAAGTCTAAAAAATCCTTTGAAACTTCACGTTTGTGAGTGTCTGCGCATCTGCCAGATGCGGGCCACAATTGTGGCACACATCTAATCCTTCTGTCACGATCGTGTCATACAGGCCATGATCATAGGCCATTCCCTGGGCTTCTATCACGATTGCCACGATCATATGCCAAATTTGGAGCTTTTGTCACCATAGTGGCCTAATATGCCCCGATTGTAGGTCGTTGTTTTGGCCCAAATGTCTTCGAAACTCCTTCATTCTTCGATGTTGACCCTGAAATACTAGTAAACACATCAAGGTACCTCAAAAACATAATATTTAAGCTCAAAGAGTTATACACATAAAACAATTAAAATATAAATAATTAATAAACTAACATAATTCTAAACTAAACACATACTAAATGGATGAATTAATGGCTAAACACATACTAACATATGCCCTAAAATACGATGTAATTTATACTTATCACCTTATAAGCTCTTAAGTATAAAGCCTTATTATGACGAAGAACTCTAAGTAGTTTACCCGAACCATCTTTCTTAATAGTTGGAACTGAATTGTGTCCAACCGGTCCGAATCATGTCAACCTTTCTTCATGACGAACGTGGAGAGCACCTCTAATGTTAGCTCCAAATAGGATGGCTCCACGATTTTGAAAACCTGGGACTAGGATCTAACATCGATAAGGTCCTAAACTTGTTAAACAAAACTGACCTGCCCCAGTACCTCCCATTCAGTGTTGTGACCTGTTACAGACATCTTCTCCTTGAGTCATTGACACTACTCCTCATACAATGTAGCATTAAACTATAATATCTAAGGTCGCTTTGGTGGCTGGATTGAGGTAGCTCCCCTCGGGTCTCTAGAGGACCCTTCTCCTCATTGCTGCTTTCTCATTACTTCCTTTGTGCATCGTGGTCTCATTATTGTGCCCCAAAATTTACATAGATGTGAAAAATACATATAAATTAAAAAAAAAACCTTTTCCCCACACTTATTTCTTATGTTCATTAATTTTCCAATCATGAAAGCGAACAAAAAAATCAAAATTAAACACCTACCAAAATCACAAATAAATAATCTTTTGCACATAAATAAATAAATAAACATTAACATTAAATAATTGTAAAATTAAATAATAATCTAATTAATCACAAAATTGAAATTAAAAATATTTTAATTAGAAAATAAAACTAATCTAATTATCGAGTTATGAATTTAACCATAATATTGAAATTAAAAACCCTAACCTAACATTTACACAAAATTAGTGAAATTAAACATTTAATTTTTTAGACCAAAACTGAAAAGAAATTAAACAATAAAACAACTTCAATTAACCATAAAAACAACTAATTAATCCTAATTTCACACAAAAAGCATCACAATTTAACAATTAGTGAGCAAAAATTGCAAAATTCACAATCCCAATTGAAATTTATCCAAATTTCATGCAATTCATCAAATTGAAACAATAAATCAAATGGTTAAGGATGAAATTCAACTATTAAACCAAAATTAACCACAAAATCATGCAAATTTTCACTAAACCTAAAAATCCTAACCCTAGCATTTTTGGGGTGAAAATTTCCTAAAAAGTGCAAAACACCAAATTATTCATGCATAAATAAGTGAAATTGATAAGAATACTTACTGGGATGTAGCAAATTTACAAGAAAACGTAAGAAATTGGTTGGGAGATTCAGAGGGTGATGACGAGAAAGAGAGAGAGAGAGAAGAGAAAGTGAGAAAAATGAAGGGTTAGGGCAAATTTAAGGGCTATCGTGGACTTTCACAATCGTGTAGCTGACTATGTAGGTCATTGACCTACTACCTTTCGATGACTTACATGGTCTGTTACATAGGCGAGTATCTAACTGTGTAAGTCTACACGAGCGTATAGCTCTCTGTATGCATGTGCAACATGAAAACTATAATAAAAAACTTAAAAATTTTGCACTCAAAGTTACAAAACTTCGATGCGCATTCCATAATTACATGCAATTAGTTAAATTAAATCATAAAATCAATTGGTTTTTGAAAGTGAAAATTTGAAAGAGTTATTGTTTTTTTTTCGGATTTATACATTTTGGTACATGGGCGTGTATCAAAATGTGTAAAACTACACGTCTAAAGACCATGTAACTCTCTATAAACATGTGAAACTTTAAAATTAGATCAAGCCAATCTAAGTGAGATATAAAAACTATGTCAAGTTTACTATCTTTTTAGCAATCAGGTTTTCCAAAAGACCAAGCCAATCTGAGTTCAATTAAAATGCTCTTGACGACACTCTCGTTTACAACTATATAAAAGGGTTCATTTTAGAGGTCACTAGAAGCGACATCACCCACTCTGTCTCTAATTCTTGTCCTTGACAAAGCCATTCTTCAATTGTTGATAACAAGCCGTTTACGACTCCCTAGGTTTCTCACCGTGGAGAGTATGACATTCTATGTAGTACTGGATAGCTTCATGGGGTACGACTCCTTCTCTTCATCTTCATTTCCTTCTTTTTCCCTGCATCCTTTTTCAATTCTCTTCCTCCTCGTCAGCTGGTATCTCTTTGACCAAGGGGTATTTTAGTCCCACTAGCTATTACAACTTTTACGTCGACCTTCTTTCCCTTTTTGCACCATCACCTTTTCAGCCTTTTATAAATGTCAAAGTTGTCTTTTCACTTTTAGTTTTGACTCCAACAAATGCAACTTTTACCTAGCCCTGGGAAGGATGATTTCCTAACTCAACCCTCCCGTATCCTTCCTAAACCTGAAGCTAACCCTGAACCACTAGACACCACCACCATTAAACCTCCATTAGTGTTAAACCCCTAAAAAAGTTGAAAGTAAGTTGTTAGAGATCACAGAACTCTAAACGTAACTTCAACCCTCCCAAGGAAATAGATGGGAAGATCATTGTCTAACCAGAACTTTAACTACTTGAGGAGGGGGTATAAAGTTGGGAAATAGCACTAGTTGGTTTCATCTTTGACCAACATCTCCCTTTTCTAAACATCCAAAAATTGGCTCATTGAATATGGAATAGTAAAGGTTTGGAAAATGTCTTGCTAATAGAGCAAAACCTCATTTTATTCACCTTCAACTCAGCATCTCAAACTTAAAAAATCTTAGAGGAAGGTCTTTGGCATGCTAGGAATCAACCATTATTTTTACAAAATTGGAAGTCGTGTCTCAAGCTTGAATCTATCAAACTTCAGAACATTCCCCTATGGATTAATTTCCATAATGTCCCCTTAGAATATTGGACAATATAGGGGTTGAGTGCCTTTGCTAGCTTCATTGAAACACCTCTCTTCTTTGATGAAAATATGGCTAAGAAAAAGATAGTAGGTTATGCTCATATTTGTGTCAGTGTGGCACTTACCAAGGAACTTCCATCTGAAATAGCTGTCAAGAGACTAGGGGAGTTGAGCCACTTTTGGGAGGATAATGTTGCAGTTTCTTACCAATGGAAACCACTTCTAAAACAAAAAAGGAAAATTTGGAACCTATAAGGAAAAAATTCAAAACAAGTAGTTACCTACCTTGAGATTATAAGGGAAGAGTTTATTGAGAAAGAAATGGTTGACACTACCTCTGTGAGCATTGCAAATGCCAAAACACAAATGGAAGCAGAGAGCCATCTTAGAAAAGGAATTAGTGCTAATCCTAATATTACATTCTTTATTAATAATTCCCCACTTGCAGATCTTACAAGTGAGCTCTCTCCTTTAGTTAACAATACTAAAATAGATCCACCAAGTGCTAACAATCGATCAGATGAGTCATTGGTCCTTTATACCAAAGCACAAACTCCTAACACAAATTGTCAATCACCATGCAACCAAACCCGAAAGGAAGTTGTCATTAATCATAAGGAAGTTAGTATGCCATTTTAGACGTTAGAAAAAAGGAGATCATAAAGGAGCAAGAGCAAAAAATCCACATAAAAAACCTTTAATATATTAATTGTAGTATGGAATGCCCCAGTATTGAACTACCCTACAAAGCAAGTTGCTTTAAGGGATTTTGTTAATAGAAAAAACCTTTAATAGTAGGACTACTTGAGACAAAAATAAAGCGAGAAAATATTTGCAAGTTAAACATATTGGGATCAAATTGGAAGCAAGTCATAAATCATTCACACCATGCATATGGGAGAGTTATTATATGTTATAAGGCTGATAAGATTAAATGAGAGATCCTCTACTCAATAGATGAGATTATGCACTTGAAAAAAATCCTTTTTCTATAAGAAAAGTGATACTATAATTTCTTTCATTTATGCTAGCAACTTCAGGTTACAAAGATCCATATTATGGAATGATCTAATAAATCTTCATAGAGACCTAGATTTGTCATGGTTAATATATGGGCATTTAACTCTACTTGATAGTTGTAGATTGCATCGTGTTTTTTAGGGTATTTTAGTTTGTATTTAGCTGTTAATTTGAATGTTTAGTGCATGTTTAGGTTAGAATTGTGTTAGTTAGTAGATATTTGTGTTTTAAAGTTTTTTATAGGATAAAGCATGCTTTTGATCTTCAATTTTATATTTTTGAGATGCCTTGATGTATTTATTATTGTTTTAGGGCAAAGAGTGAAAAAGGAGAAGATTCAGAGAAGACTTAGGAGCTAATCTAGGGCCACAATCGATAGAAGGATGATGGAGGTGCCACGATTGTGGCATAATATGCCATGATTGTGACAGAAGGCCAAAAAGCCTACGAGATGATAGACATAAGGATGCTTTCAGTTTTAAGTTTTCGAGGGACGTTTTAGACCTTTCGAACCTAAAAAAGACCCTAGAGTTGCCATAATTGGAAAAGTATATAAAAGGCTTAAGGATGAAACCCCAAAGAAAGCCTCGAATCTGCCACAATGGGAAATACTCCAAGAGGAGAGAAGACAAGAGAGAGAAAGAGGTAGAGAGGAGAAAGAAGCAGGTCTTCGCGACTGCCACTTTCCCGCAGCATCCGAATACTCATTCCACGTGTATTTCTTTCATCTTGTTTCCATTTTCTTGATTGTTAAAATGAACACAAATATGTTTATAGATTTGGGTTTGATTAAGATGTTTTAACTTTCTTTCAAGATTTTACTTTTTTTTAATGTTAATCTAGCTGCTTTTGTGTTATTTCGATTGGGTATTGTAATTGATTGTTGTATCTTCATACTTCGATAACAAATTGAGAGGGTGAGATAAATGTAAAATGATTAGGTTGGGTTAACGAGAGTTAGGTGATCCAATAGACTACGTAATCATTCTAATCAATTTTTATATAGAGAGAGATCCCATGTGAGATCTGATTGTTTATTGGAGGCCTTAAGATCTAATTATAGTTGTGGGTTTTTTGTTAATTGAGAGATTGCAAATTACATAGTTTAATTAGGGTTTAGTGATTATAATTCAAGAGAGAGTAATCCACCCTACAATAGTCTAAAACCGATACTACAATAACGTATAAATGACTAGATTAGCATTGATGATAGGGAAAATCCCCTCTCTCATAATTTGGTAACTCTTATTGGTTAATTTCTATTGTGACATTTATGTTGCTCGATTTCAATTTCTTTTTGTGTTAAACTTGTGAATTAATTTCTTAATAATCACCTTTCTGCATTTACTTTTCTTTGCAATTTTTATTTTCAATTTATCAAATTTCTTAACCTTAGATAACATAGGATTAGATTAGTTCAACTTCCTCGTGGGATTGACTCTTTAAGTACTACAAATCATGACCTATGCACTTGCAGTATTTTGAAAGATATAAATTGTAAAGCTTGCAAAATGAACAAACCACTTTTTATAGGTTGGATGCTTAGGGAAATTGCAACATTTGTAGCTATTCAGAGGATTTCAAGCATTGTATAGACAAATTTTGAGTAACTACTTTGAAGTACACAGGCCAAAAGTTTACATGGTCTAATAAACAATCTTCTAGATAGTGCATCCAAACAAAACTGGATCAAGCATTGGTGAATGCCAAATGGTTAGTTCATTTTCCTAATAGATCTACTATATTTCAGGACCATTTTGTTTTAGACCACACCCCTATTAAAATTCAGAACCTATTCTAGAGAACTGCTAGCTTTCGTCCATTTCAATTTAATAAATATTTGGCTCATAATCCATGATTCCTTAAAGCTTGTATGAGAGGGGAAAATTGTGCGTTAAGAGGAACTAAGAATTTTAAATGTGTATAACAACTAAAGGTAATCAAATAAGAACTTAAACTGTTTCATTCATTATGGGGCTCTACAAATGAATTATTAGTGAACACTAAGGATGATCTATCAGCAGTTCAGAAATTGCTTGCTCTATCACCCTCTGATTCTTCACTCCTTTTAAAAGAGAAACAAACTCTCTCAGTATACTTGAATGTAACTAAAAATCATGAATCATGCTAAAATAAAGAGCTAGAATGAATTGGTTGTAAGATAGGGATAAAAGTTCAAATTTTTTCTTCAATTTTATCCTAACTCATAAAAGCAAAAATATAATCTATTCAATTACTACTAGAGGGGGGTTGTTGCTTTATAACTAAATGGACATTCCAAATTAAGCTATGAACTTCTTTGATAAGCTGCTTAGATCTCTAAATATAAATTTTATTTTAGTTACTGAACTCTCAACACTTGATCTAAAGAAAATTACGTAGGCGAACAGTGAGTTATTACTTTAAGAAGTGGTAAAGAAATAGAGGCACCACATAAGACTCTGTTGTTGGCGATGATGAAGATTATGAAAGGGAACTTTAAGTGTCTTCAAGAGAAGATGAAAGGGGAACTAAGGTAAATTCTCATTCTCCTGCGATTAAAAATTTTACTAAAACTCTGCCTTCTTTTCCTAGCAGGTTTTCTAAATTAAAGAAAAAAAGTAAGATAAAGAGATTTTGGAAATGTTCAAAAAGGTAGAGATGAACATACCTTTAATTGATGCCATAAAGCAAGTTCCTTAATATGCCAAATTTTTCAAGGAATTATCACTTCCAAAAGGAAACTGAAAGGAGATGAGAAAGTAAGTGTGGGGGAAAATGTGTTTGTGGCCATTCAAAAAAAGCTTCCCCCAAAGTGTAAGGATTTATGTACGTTTATAATTCCTTGCAAAATTGGTGATACTATATTTGAAAAGGAAATGTTAGATATAGGAACTTCAATTAATGTCATGACATATTCCATTTACACTTCGTGGAATTTGGGATGTTTGAAAGAAACACATGTTATAATTCGATTGGCTGATAGATCTAACACTTATTGAAAGGGATTGTAGAGGATGTTTTAGTGCAGGTTAATGAATTGGTTTCCTAGTTAACTTTTATGTTTTAAACAAAGAGGGAGAACCTTCGCCTAATTCTACATTTATCCTTTTAGGTAGACTATTTTTGAAGAAATCAAAGACAAAGATTGATATGGATGTAGGAACATTGACTATAAAGTTTGATGGTGAAATTGTTTGCTTTAATATTTTTAAAGCTATGAGATACCCTAATAATGTTCATTTTCTTTTATCAATTGATGTTATGGAATTGCTTATCTCAAGAAGTTTTTGATATGGAAGGTAAAAATGGGTTATAAGTCAATCTTTTCAGGAAAACACTTTGCAAAATTCTAACTTACTCATTACAAATGAGATGGAAGAAATTGTGCTAGCATTGCAATCACTACAACCAATGCCAAAAAGGTATGTGTTTCTAAGTATTGAATTGCCAGTATCTCATACGAAATCTCTACCTTCGGTTGTTCATGCACCTATAGTTGAACTGAAGAAATTACCCGAGCACTTGAAATATGTGTTTTTTGGAGAAGGAGAAACACTTTTTGTAATCATTGCAAGGAACTTAACCAAGCTGCAAGAGGAAAAGCTCATTTGAGTGCTTAAAGACCACATCACAACTGTAAGGTAGACCATAGCTGACATTAAGGGTATTAGCCCTTTAACATGTATGCACCAAATTGTTTTGGAAGAAGGATCCAAACCATTAAGGGAATCATAAAAAAGTTGAATCCTACGATGATATAAGTTGTAAAGATAGAGATCTTGAAGTTATTTGATGTTGGTAAAATCTATTCAATTTTGGATAGTAAATGGTGAGTCTAGCCTAAGTGGGACCATAGAAAATTAGGATTACAGTGGTGAAAAACGAGAACAATGAGTTTTTCCTTACAAGGATTCAAAATGAAGTATGCATCGATTATATGAAGTTAAATGTTGCTACACGTAAGGATCACTTTCCACTCTCATTTATTAATCAAATGCTTGAACTATATGCAGGATGACCTCACAACTATTTTCTTGATGGGTATTCAAGATATAACTAAATTCTGATTGCTCCGGAGGATCAGGTGAAAACAACCTTTACATGCCCATTTGGTACATTTACCTATAGAAGGATGTTGTTTAGACTTTGCAATGCCCCAACCACCTTCCAAAGATGTATGGTAAGTCTTTTTTTGAAGTATGTTGAGCACATTGTTCAGGTCTTTATAGATGATTTTACTATCTATAGGGATTCATTTGATGCATGCTTGGGTAATTTAAATATGATCCATATGAGGTAGATATGGCTTTGAAGGATCACTTCTTGTAGTTTCAATGTATTATCATTAATTGTATAAGTGATTCCTTCTAGTTGGTTATGCTTTAAGTGATTTGTGATGTGATAGTTTAAATTTGAGCTAGGAAACATAGTTGTTGCATTCATCATAACTGATGGTACCTAGATTTGAATGAATGTTAGCATATACACTTGATGTTTCATTGAGTGTTACTTTTGTTTCACTAGCTTGATGACTTTTATGCTACGTTACCCAAATACATCTCACCTTACCCTAGCCAACATTACAACCTTAGAAAATTCCTTTGATTCATGATTATGCATGTGAACTTTGGTGGTGGAGAAATTAAATGATATGCAAAGTCGTGGAATGTCTTGATCATGAATGGTATTTGATTGTATCCATGAAATTACCATAGTTAATCACATTTGTCCAAGTCTACCTTTAGATTGCTCATTTTCCAAAGGTGATGAATGTTGATTGATCATGAGTAAAAGCATTGAATGTTAAGTCTTGTTATGGTTTTTGAAAGTTATTCATCTTTGCTTATAATTATGTATTCTTAGGAAACATGGAAAATGAGTAAATGTTTTGGTTTGTGACTTTGGTTTTGATGATTTACTCGAGGACATTGATAGTGCGTGTCGAGTGCACTGCAAAATTTACCTGACTCTGCACACTAAAATTTGTAATTATGGTAAGTCGAGATCGAATCCACAGGGAATGATCGGTTAATTTTCATAATGAAATTAATTGATGCAAGGAAAATATAAAAGGGGGGGTTTTGGATTTTTAAGCAATTTAGAAATTAAAGAAAAAGTAAACTATCAAAAAAATTTAAAATAAGCAATCAAAAATGAGAAAAGTGTTGAATATAAGTAAGCTCTAGTTCTAGGGTCAATCTCGGCCTAAACATGATCAAGAATATTCCATCATCCTAACGTCTTTACAACTCTCTTCGGACTATTGATCTAAGACTAATATAATGCTTTACTAATCTCAGTTTTCCCTTAGGTTGTGTTTAATCAAGATACAACAATTAATTTAGCTTAACTACCGAATAACCTTGGATATGATCTCCAGATTCAATTTGGCAGCTACATTACGAATTGGAAAATGATCAATATAGGCAGTAACCTCACAAGTTTGGGTTATCTAACCTATGTCATGTTATTCCTAACGACTAATGATTATTAGGTGCTACTCACAAACATCAAAAGTAATGATTACAGATTACAATCAATGTTTTAGCAATAGGTTCGAAATAAAACAATCAAAATAACATATTAAGATCAATCATCCAAAAACCTAATCCAATCAACACCAACATCATAACGATTCGAAAAAAAATTATAACCTTAAAGTGATAAAAACAGCTTAACTGTGACTTATTGTTAATATTCTAGTTGAACCAGCGTCGGGAAGCTAGCCTTTCATTTCCATCTTCAAGCTCCAATAATCAACCTTAATAGCCTTCATTTATGTAAAACAATTGAACAAAGAATGACCACCGAAAATTCCTTTCAGAAGCCTTTCTATTTTTCTCTATAGCCACTCTTTTTTGTTCCTATTACCACTCCTTGTTACTATAGCTTGATGGGACAATTTAATGTTGAAGTTTTGTCACTGTTAATGTATCTCCTTCTTCTCTGCCGCAAGCTTTGTCTCCTCTTCTCCACGTATACAGATCTCAATTTTTTTATTATTCTTCATGCACTTTCTTCCTTTTTTTTTCAGCTCTCATGCTACTTGTGTTCTTCTAATGTTTCAGCTTTCAGCCTTCACTTGTTTCATGCTACTATCTTTTTCTCCACTTACAAGCTTTCAGTTCTCCTCTTCTTCATGCATACAACTCTCTTCTTCACTTGTTTAGTAGCTATCTTCTTCTCTCCTCACATACACTAGCCCCATTCACTTATATTTAGCCCCATTCATGCACTCCAGCTGTCCCTTGATTTTTTTTCACTTCATCCCTCCAGCTCTTGCGCCGACACTTCCACACTCTTCCCTGTTTTGTTTCGTCACTAGCCCCCCTCCTTTTGTATCAGCTAGATTTTATCAAAAATAAGAATCATCCTAGACACCTATACCGTATGATGCTCCTCTCCTTTCAGCCAGGTTTAAAAAAAGAAATCATTAGTTGGATAGGTTTCTAATGTCTTTTGTCTCTATTCCAGCTGCTGCCTGAATCTTTTTAATTTTTCCTCACATGTTTTCATCTCACATTTTTCTCTTCTTTCAACCACACATCACACACCACTCACTTACGTGTTTTTGTTCCTTTCTTTATTCCATAAGATAAATGTATAGCTATTATATTATCATGATAAATGCATTCAAACGTGCTACTTGATTGTTTCTCATTCTTAATTCTTTTTTTCCTTATTTGCTCCATTATTTCTCATTCTTGCTCCTCGAAGACAAAGAGTATAGAAATTGAAAAGATGACTTCAATCAGCATGCTTTCGGATCAGTTTAATTCTTTCACTTTCAAAATGTACCTAAAATAAAAAATAAACTAAAATGAGTATCCCAAGAATTTCTAAGGCATTAATCACTAAGTGTAGAAGATAAAATAGATCAATATTTAAACACATATCAAATTCCTCCACACTTAGCTTTTGACAGTCCTCGAGCAAATTATCAATATCAAAATCATAAACCAACTATCCTACTAATTTTCCAAATCTTCCAATAATAGATAATAATAAGTAAAGATGAAGAACTTTCAAAACCTATAGCAAAAAATCAACATTCAAGCTTATACTCATGATCAATCAATATTCACCACCCTTAGAAACTGAGTAATTTAGAGGTAGACTTGGACAAAAAGTGTTTGATCAAGATATTTTCATGGGTACACTCAAACACCATTCATGATCACAACAATCCATAACTTTGCATATCATTTCATTTTTGTACCATTAAAAGTCACATACATAATCATTAATCAAAGGACTTTTCTAGGGTTATAATGTGGGTAAAGATAAGGTGGGATGCATTTTGGTTAATGTAGTTTGAAAGCCATTAAGCTAGTGAAGCAAAGTAACACTTAATGAAAAATGAAACACATAAGTTAGCATTCATTCAAAACTGGGTACGAACAATCATAAAGAAAGCAACAACTATGTTTTACAACTCAATTAGCTCTCACATCATAAACCATATGAATATAACACAGTGAAATGCTCCATCCAACATAACATCCTCTTCATATGCGATATACTCAAACACCCAACTAATACAACTTAAGGAGGATAAACTACTAATTAATGACTTTTCATAACAATCGCATTGCCTCCTTCATATATTTTTTTATTTAAACATTTTTTCTTCTTTTTTTCTTTTTTAATAGAAATTTGAAAGAGGCTACATCAACTAGGATTCATAACATGGCATTTTAATAAATTTAATCAACCCACATGTAAGCAATCCCCACACTTAGACCTTTATAACATCACATTCATCAAGAATTAACAAATGCTCCACTAGCTTTAAAGCTTGGGTAGGACATTTGGTTAGGTGGATGTAATGTGGTTTATAGAAAAGAAAACGTTAATACAAAGCAAAAGGGATAAGCAAGGGAAATTCATATAAATGGGTAGGCTATTCGGCTAATGTAGATTATAATCAACAAAGGATGCCCGATCATTTTCATAAACATGCATATGATAAACAATGTGGTCTCAAATAGAAATTCAACGCAAAGTAAGGATGTATATGTCATGAAGGTCACTCATAACAAACAAAACAGTGAGATTGATATGACTGTGTAAGTCTAATATGGCTCAAAACCTTACTAGTTTGTTTTTGTTTACCACTAGTCACTGCTCTTCTAAAAATAATGTAAACTAATCACAAGAGCAAAAGTACATGCCAAATTTTGCTATGTATTTTTCTAGTCAATTTATGCTCTAATTTTGACTAAATAATCTTAAAGGCAATAAAAAACAAGAAAAATTTTGATTTTGATCATTTGATTTTGAAAATTGCCTAAGAAGCCACATAAGCCACAACTAAACTCAAAAACATGCATAGAAACTAGCATACCCCACCCCCACACTTAGGACTTACATTATCCTCAATGTAAAATCAAATGTAAAAAATGGAGCAGCTAACAAATGCAAAAATGTAAAAGACAAAAATTAACTCCCCTTGGGTTGCCTCCCAAATAGCGCCTTTTTTTAACGTTGTTGGCTTGACCTTCAGTTGTGTGCATCAAGTGATACTAGTCACATCCTCCAGCATCAACACCTTCAAATCCTCCATTTGGAAGCCCTCATAATACGGCTTCAAGCGATGACCATTCACTCTGAAAGTCTTGTCAGTTTTAAGGCTCCGTATCTCCACTGCACCAAAAGGAAAAACATGAGTAATAATAAACGGACCAACCCGATAGGAATGCAACTTACCTGGAAAGAGTTTGAGTTTGGAATGATATAGTAATGCTTTTTACCCCACTAAGAAGCTTTTCCTCGAAATCATATTATCATGAAAAGCTTTCGCCCTCTCCTTATATATCACTGCATTTTGATATGACTCATTCCTTATCTCTTCCAACTCGTGAAGCTACAACTTCCTATGCACTCCAGCATCATCCAAGTGTATGTTGTATCTTTTGATAGCCCAATATGCCTTATGTTGTAATTCCACAGGAAGATGATATAGCTTCCTAAACATTAGCCTATACAGAGACATTCCAATAGGTGTTTTGTAAGCCGTCCTATAGGCCCATAATGCATCTTCTAGTCTTACACTCCAATCATTCCTATTGGGCTGCACGGTTTTCTCCAGGATTAACTTAATTTCTCTATTTGAGACTTCAGCTTGCCCCGTTGGTTTGGGGATGGTAAACAGTAGAAACTTTGTGTGTGATGTGATATTTTCTGAACATTGCTTCCATCACCTTGTTGCAGAAGTGGGTTCCTCTGTCACTAACAATGGCTTTCGGTATCCTGAACCTAGAAAAATGTTAACCTTAATAAAATCTGCAACAACCTTGGCTTCATTAGTCTTAGTGGCTTTGGCTTCCACCCATTTAGAAACATAGTCAACTGTAAGCAATATATAAATAAAGCTAAAAGATAGAGGGAAAGGTCCCATAAAATTAATGCCCCAAAGGTCAAAAATTTCATAAAAAAGTAAAGGTGTTTGTGGCAATTGATCCGTACGGGATAGGTCACCTGACCGTTGGCATCTATCACATGATTTGCAGAAGGTATATGCATCTTTGAACAATGTTGGCTAGTAGAAGCCACTCTTTAGAACTTTATGAGTTGTCCTTTTCACTCCAAAATGTCCTACATAAGCATACGAATGGCAGAAGGATGAAATTGATGATGATTCATTTTTTGATGCACGTCTCCTTATAACTTGATCTACACAGTGCCTCTAAAGATACAGGTCATCCCATACATAAGACTTTGCTTCACTCTGTAGCTTATCCCTTTGAGCCTTTGACAAACCAACAGGTAATTCGTTAATAACTAAAAAATTGACAATGTTTGCATACAATAGTGGTGTCGCATCGGTACACAATAATTGCTCATTCGAAAAGGTTTCTCGTAGAGGGATATCATCTTCTTCCTTTATCAAACGGCTAAGATGGTCTGCCACTACATTTTTTGCCCCTTTCATATCTTTGATCTCCAAGTTGAATTATTGAATGAGGAGAATCCATCTGATCAGCCTCAGTTTTGCTTCTTTCTTTGTGATTAAGTATGTTAAAGCTGCATGGTTAGAATAAACAATCACTTTAGCACCAAGCAAATACAATCCAAATTTTTCTAAAGCAAAAACCACAGATAACAGTTTTTTTAGTAATGGAATAATTCAATTGAGCTAGGTTTAGAGTCTTTGAAGCAAAGTAGATGGCATGCAAAGCTTTTCCTACTCTTTGTCCTAGAACTGCCCCCATTGTATAATCGCTCGCAACGCACATGATCTTGAAGGGGAGGTTCCAATCTGGCGGTTGAATCATTGGTGAGGATGTCAGAAGCTCCTTAAGTTTATTGAATGCTTCCTTGCAATTTTCGTCAAACTCAAAAGAGACATCTTGTTGAAGAAGCTTGCATAGTGGTGCGACTATCTTCGAAAAGTCCTTAATGAACCTTTGATAAAAACCTCTATGCCCAAGAAAAAAACGCACTTCCCTCACAGTAAAGGGGTAAGGTAAAGAAGAAATAAGATCAACTTTAGACTTATCTACTTCAATACCCTTAGTAGATATCACATGGCCGAAAACTATACCTTGATCCACCATAAAATGATATTTTCCCAGTTCAACATAAGGTTAGTTTCTATACATCGTTTCAAGATAATGGCAAGATTCTTAAGACATTCATCAAAAGAAGATTTATACACACTAAAATCATCCATGAATACCATGATAATCTTCTTAACATATTCGGAAAAAATGCTTACCATACACCTTTAGAACGTGACGGGTACGTTACACAATCTGAATGGAATTCTTCAGTAGGCAAACGTACCGAATGGGCATGTAAATGTGGTCTTCTCCTAATCTTCCAGTGCGATCGGGATCTGAAGATAACCTAAAAAGCCATCTAAAAAGTAATAATAGTCATAACTAGCCAATATCTCAAGCGTCTGATTAATAAAAGGAAGGGGAAAGTGCTCTTTTTGAGTAGCAGAATTTAACTTTTTATAATCAATACATACTCGCCACCCGGTTTGCACTCGGGTGGGAACCAACTCACCTTCCTAGTTTGTCACAACGGTGATTCCATACTTTTTTGGAAACATCTGGACAGGACTTACCCACGTACTATCAGAAATCGAGTAGAAAACCCCGATATCAAGAAGCTTCAGTACCTCCTTTTTCACAACTTCCATCATTGGAGGACTCAGCCTACGCTAAGTTTTCCTTGTGGATTTTGCATCTTCCTTGAACAAAATGCGGTGCATGTATATGGAAGAACTTATCCCTTGGACATTTGCAATAGTCCACCCAATAGCCTTCTTATGCTCTCTTAGCATTCAAACCAACCTCTCCTCTTGATTTGAAGTCAACTCTGATGAAATGATAACTGGGAGAGTCTGCTTATCTCCCAAATAGGCATACTTCAAATATGTAGGGAGTGACTTCAATTCCAATTCTGGTGCGTGCACATCAGAAGGTAACAACTTTTGGTAAGCTTCAAGTAGTTATATGGAGGCCAAATCATACCTTTTTGAAGAGCTTTCTAATGAATCCAAAGCGGCTGTCATTTCTATAAGCTCTTTGAAGTAAATCACACGTTAGTATATACTTTACGTACAAGAAACTCGATACACAAGAAGGGGGTCGAATAATGTATCCTTTTTGTGAATATAAAATCTTACTAAGAACTTCTCTTTCTTGTTAAAAAGATATCACAAAATTTATATGAAAATTATTACGTTGTTAAATCGCAAATAACTTCTAT